>QKMX01346060.1:33292-53831 GCA_003401595.1 Venustaconcha ellipsiformis | reverse complement strand
TAGTTATGAGCATCTCAGAAACAGATGCGACATTTTAATCTGCAACCCAAATCTAGTCTCCTCTCTGTCTCGCTTGCCTTGTTTCAGTTTCTATTCAAGACTGGCTAGTATTGCGTCACTGGACCACGTGATATGTATTCTCATCAAAACTTGGAAAAACTTTGCAATTTATGGAATTGTGGTATCTTCTGCACATTATAATCACTGCCCGCCTACAAAATGTAATTTATAAACATTACGGTCGAATTAAAATTTGTAGAGAATTACATACATAAAAGAAAAAAATATATTTCTGGTCTCCTTTAAGTATAGCATGTCTGCTGAAAAATTTATTATGGTCAGTCTCTTCGTCTTATCTCCCTTTTGGCTTGGCTCAGGTAATTTTCATCAAAGGTTCTGAAGACATCATGATCACCTTTGATTCCTTTATTACTTAGAGCACCTCAAATGACAACCCACATTTAGTCTTATACTTTCCAACAGTAACTAATCACTTAACAGCTTGTTGTGTACATATGTTGGCTGTTCTTGAACAGTTCTGATCCTATTGATGTGCTGCTCTTTTATCACACCAAATGTTGTACTGGTGGAACATTTTTGGACCGCAGTAGACAGGATCTAGCTGGTTTCTTAAATGCATTGATAGAACACATAAAACATAAAATTGCTGTGTTTGTTTTTTGTTCTTTTATAACATTTTAAAAAAATAGTTGTAATTTTCAAAAGTGGTAGATTTTAGCAGTAAAAATACTATGTATGGTAGACAACCATTAAAATGGTATTTTTGGCCTGCCACCAGTAGAATCACAAAAAAAATACTAAGGAAAGTAAATTTTGTCGGATGCAATACAGTTACCTTTTCTTGACACCTGGGTAGCCTGGTACTCTGGCCTCATGTGATACTCTACACATGAAGCCAGGCACACACCTTTCAATGGCTGATACTAATGGCTGCATTAAAAATGGCAGACATAATACAAAAATGCATTGGCAATAAGGAAAGCGCAATAAATCAGTTATTTCCAGCTCTGTCACCACTATGGTCATGGTTGTTGTTGTTTAAATCACAGCTATGTCAGTTAAAGAAGTACATATTGTTTGTTTAATGTGTCACTATGCAGTATGGTCATATTCACCTATTATATGTCAGTTGAGGGTGGTGGTACAGTGTAAGATTGCAAAATCATATGGTTGTGCTTCTGCATGTGTGTCAGACACTATTTGCATGAAAGTTTGATCAGTTCTTTTTTTGCCATTATTTTGAATCAAGTTTCAAAATTTTGCAATAAAGAGATGTCATGTCATTGAACATACTTATAGTGAAGAACATGTAGCATCATAGGAAGTCAGGGTACTAGGTTAATCTATAGCTGGCTACCATTCTTTCAGATGTTGTTCAGTTCAACTCTCACTGTGGTACAGTGCACAATATATAGTGTTTCCTCCTGTAATCTATTTGGTTTTACTATTCTCAACCATTGGTCTCTAAAGTATTTGCTGATAGAAAATTTTAGGTAACATTATTTCATTTTTCTTTGGTAAACTTTTAGTAATTTTTACCTTGTTGTTAGCTGTGTCTTTGATTGGTTAGTTACATGGGTTTCATGTGATGGCTTGATTACAGGACACTGCTGCTGTGTGTGTTTTACATTTTTCTTCATCTATTCATCACAAGTTCCACCTCACTTGGGAATTTCACTTGGTGTTTTTAGTAAATTTTTATCTCATTTAAGGCAAAACTTTGACATTCAAATGCACCAAATGTAAGCGATTCAAGGCCACCGCCAACACACATATAGCTTGTTTGGCATGCACCAAGTGTTCCTCTTCAAAGTTCTGCAGTGTCTGCACCTTGTGGTAAAAGCAGACATGGTCCACAGTGTTTTATAAACATATAGGGTAAAAGAGAAAAGGTAAAGATCAAAGTCATTCAACACCCATATCATCAGTTTACATCCAAACTCAGAATCTGTGGCCATTATCATAGCATAATCTGTGTTGCCTCCTTCTCACCTGGATCAAGATTCCCAGAGCCATGCCACAGCAACCATCTCTAGAGAAAATCTGGAATAAGATGGATAAGGCAACACATGTGCAGTTATACAGAACCTTCACACTTGGTTCTAGTGTCACAGCTGTGACATTTGATTATGAACAACTTGTGATATGGGATTTTGTTTCACAACTTTCTTCATGACCCTAAGCAGCAGATTTTGATAATACGGGGAAAATGTACTCCCTTTGTTTGACAGCCAGCTGGATATGTGTTCTTCTGTATGGCTGTCTTTAGGCCAGTAAGACTGGACACCTGCATTTACATACTAGTCTTGCCAGCCTCAAAAGCAGCGGTTCCTAATTCACAGGTTGAGACCCAAGTCAGGTTTGCAAGAAAATAATTCAGGAGGGTCACTGAGGATTGCTAGGATCTGTTTTTGAGGGATGCAGAACTTATAAAAATGTGGAAATCTGGTCATGATGTTGAGAAAAACTATTTTTTTGGGGTTGTGGCCAAAAAGTCCCGTGAACCACTGATCTCAAGACCATAGTACTTGTACCTGCTGTCTACTGCTGTACTTGCTGTTGATCATCCCATCCAGCCAGCCAACTGTCCCTCTTCCATTATTATTGATCAGCAATTATTGGTTTTGGAGTGTTTGGTTGCAGTCTGTCCTTTAGTTCCATTCTTGATGGCAAATTAGTGTGATCTGTTTATTCAGGTCCACCAGCTCTGCACATTGAACCTGCTGTCCTGGTAACCATTCTGGCCATACACACCTTGTTTGATACCTATTCTTCAGTGGATAAGATGGATCCCATATTTGTGGCTTACCCTGAGGGTTGTAGCACACCAAAGATGTGTGTTGCATCTTCCCTTCAATTGGGTATGCTTTACATGAATGTGGATGGCATTTTTGATGAAGATAACTCCCCCCTTCCCCAGCAAGAGTGGGGACAGCCTTGAATTGCCTCCACACTTCATTCTGATGATGTAATAGAGTTCAGTGTTTCAGTAGTTAAGTTTCATTACAGCAGTTGAAGAAATATGCATCATCCTGTTGCCTGCTGGTTGCCTTTCTTCATCTTTTCACAACTTACCTCTGAAGTCCAGAAGTGAAAATGACCAAGCAGAGCTAAGTTTTTTTATTGATGAACATTTGAAGTAAGGCCAAGCTGTATGCTCTATAATCCAAATTACACCCATCACTCATACACCAAACTAAAGGGATTTGAAAGTTTTTCAAGAATACAAGGTCTTTTTTTGAATAACTGGTGTAACCAGTAAGGAAAGCCTGGGAAAATATTTTGCTTTAAAAGTTTCATCCTATGCACAATATGAAACTGTAGAGCACCACCTTATTTACAGCCTCACTACATGACAGTCGGCAAGTGGAATCCTGAAGAAAGTGACCTTATATCAACCTCTTGGAGATGAAGGCCATTCTTCATGCTTCCTGTGTGTGAATTAACAGACATGCAGCGTGGAAGGGTGATACTGATATGTCCAACAATTCATTGGTGGCAAACATACCTGCAGTAACATGCCATTCATACAAACATCATGATTTTGGACATTCATCCCCCACCCCACAAGGTCATTTTTTAAAAAAAAAAACATGATTGTTTTCAGCAACATACCCCCCATTTCTTGACTACCACAATATATGCATGTAATCTCTAGTATGTGTATGAACAGTAAACAGGTCAGCTCAAAGCTCAACTACAGCCTATCCTTGGGTCATAGAGCTAATGTACAACAACTAAAAGTTATTGTGGTCAGAGATAAATAACCACCATTCAGATCATGGGCAAAGTTGGCACTTTCCCCCTTTCCTTCCAACTCCAGATTTCACCTGTTTTTGGCCTACATCCATATCAGCACAACCCTGCAAAAAATAAATTTCATTTCTCAAGGTTGATAGAATTTTACTTTGTCAAACAACAGTAAGGGAGGAGCATTTAATTCTTTGACAGCCTGCAAACATCATGTGGACATTAAACATACAACGCCCATCAAAATTGAAGCACCATCTGTATGTAGTACATTCATCAGACTGAATTGTTCATTCCTTTATTATTATTCGTTATCTTAATCTTGTTAAAATGCTAACTATTAACTGACCCATGCTTTGATTTTAGAGGTAAAATAGATTGATTGAAAGACAACAATAAGCACAAGTTCATGTTTTCACAGTTGAGTTGTGTTAGTGTTAACACCCATACTGAATAGAGGCATTCATTACTGCTGTTTTACCAGTAAAGCCACCATTAAACTTGAAAATAGTATATTCTTCCTTGTCCCCAATGAAATGTTCAGTCCTAAATGTGATATATATTTATTTTTCTATAGAGACAAACATATTTCATGGTGAAATTGCTTCTTATACAGTTCTAACAATGCTAATTATGAACAACTCCATTCTGACCAGCATTCAATCTGGGCATCTAGCAAGGAAGATCTTTATAGTGAGTGCAAAGATGGCACCAATGACACTTGCATTATCTTCTAAAACCCTTCCCCAAATTGAACTATTGCAGCAGCAAAGGCTGCATCAGATTAAGCAAATATTTTGCCATCCAATGGATTTTAGAGACAAAAACTTGCTTATGTTTTTATTTAATATCAGACTAGTGTGGCTTTGATTATATGAGTGTTTGCACATGTGTATGTGTATGGCATTAATATTGGACAAGGCTAAGTCTACCAGCAATATCTTTCTTTTTGACTGTATTAATTGCTTTGAAAAACACAGACAAGTTGATTGTTTTTATTCATATTTGAATTTACCAGTCATTTTCTTTAGGCTTACATGAAAATATATTGTATTCTTAATTGGACAACATCACACTGATTTCCCTTGGGACCTCAAACACACTTTTTTAGTCTCAAAATACCCCTAATATTGTTTGGGAATATGTCAGGTATGGATAAATCTCTTCAAACACAGTTACAAGTCATCAGAGCTTTATGTCATGATACAGAGTTTCTTTACTGGTGCTCCTAATATCTTATCTCAGCACATGCCAATCATATCCTGGGGAGGCTTACCAGCCACTGTTCTGGCCAACCGCTGCTTTCATGCTGCTTCAACTTTCACTATTTTCTACCTACATGTACATGATTTAGCTTCACAGAGAGGAAAGTTTGAATCTTCTGGGTCCTAAGACATCTTTCCATACAATTTCCAGATTCTGATTAAGAATACAACCTTGTTTTAGGCATGGGATCTATAGCTTTTGCAGGATTGCCTTGAAAAACATGACATTAAGGTAATACATGTACTTTTGCTCTCAGTTCATCAGGGGTTAACTTAACAGTATTGTCCATGTTCTATTTCCAGGTTGTACTGACTGTGTTAGGAGAGTCATTTATCCTTCCTTGAGAATGCAGTCATATTGCCCCATGAATGGTCACTAAAATTGGGGTTGGATTTTTTTGCTTTTTCTCCTCCTACTACATATTCTCCTAATATTAAATGTAATCAGGGAATAGATTCAATGGAGAAAAGAAATTTCATTGGAAAATAATTTCCCCAAGATTACTTACCCAGTTAAGGTTCAAGTCCTTCCACTTCACCTGAGAAATACAAGCATTCTCATTGCTGTTTTACTTAAGCTTACATTGAAGAACATTCAGTAAAAGCATAGTGGTAGGCATTAATTATATAGTATCCCAGAAGATTCATTTTTCTTAAATGCTATTTGTGGAAGATGATATAATTTAAAATCAGGGAGACTAAGTGTCTTTTTCAAAGGCCAGGTCACTTTGGAAGGTAAGGGAAGTTATTTGCCTAACATTAACATGATCAGGTAAGTCATAGAGAAACAAAAATTTATGATGAAATTTTATTTTAATACATATTTTATATTCATAAGATCAGACTCTCTTTTTCGATAGTTTAGAGCTTTGTTAAGGGGACATGAAGATGCCCACATCCACTGGTGGAAAACTGTACACAGCACAGTTATTAACTGACTTTGCATGGCAAGCTTTATTTTTGTCTTTGAATTGCTAGGATATTTTGAAAATTTTGTTCCAGGAGAAAGATTGCATTCACATTTTTACGAGAAGAATATGACACTGCAGCAAAAAAATTATTCTTTTTCAGTCATCTACCTTCTCAAGCGTAGCATGCGAAATAAACAGAAACATGCACTAGAAGACTTTGAAGAAGTAAGTTTTTTTATATATATAAATTACATTATTTTCCATTGTCATCTTAGTATTTGTATGATGAAGAAAACACTGGAATAAAGAATTTATATAGCTTCATCATTTTTTAAAATTATTTTTGAATGGTAATGGGTGGTATATTAAGTATTTAATTCAAATATTTGTCAAATTGTTAATTTTGAAATTTAGACTAGCATAAAATTTTCACAAAGTTAGCATGGAAACTAAAATTCCCCAAAAAATATTTTACATGGAATGACTTAAGTTGCAGAAGGCATATTAAGTGACTTGTCAACTTAAGTGAATTCTGTTTTGTGAACATTTTCAATGAATGAAAATATTTTGCATGCTAAAGATTGTGTTGCAGGATGTATTACATTAAGAAACTTATTATTTCTTGAAACTTCATTTTGGTGAACATCTTGCATAAATAAAACTCATGGAAGAAATGTTGTGATTTAAAATACTTTTTCCAATAAGCATGAATTACAATCAGACCTATTAAAAAGAATCACCTCAGGGATGTGAGAAAAATGCCCAATTAAGACAGGTCAGGGCTCATTTTTCCAGCTACCATTATCACTTTTATGATTATATCAACAAAAATCAGACTTTGGCAACAAATTTAGCAACTGTGGATTTACAATGAAATAATAGGTGTCATACAGGGAAAAAGGTGGGTAGGACAATCACTAAAATATTTGCTCTTGTCCATACAATATGACTGAAACATATCAGAAAAGCAAAGTCAACTTTGCCTCTTCATGAGTTAGCACCTATCCCTTTCTCTTTTTATTTCCCTAATTGAAGCCATTAATATTTTGTTTCAAATAGTGTATTCTATGTGGTTGTAAGTTGTACAACTTAGATATTTGGTACTAAAAATTAGAAATGTGCATAAAAATCAATAATGTTAAGTGAATTTTTTAAAAAGTTTTTGTGCCATCAAATATGCACTTTATTACAGTATTGCTGCTAAAAATTGGAAATTCCACCAAGTGAGTAAAATCAAAAGTTGTTTAATCTCAAAACCAAAATCTGTTTTTATATTTCACTTGTAAAGATAGTGGGATGTTCTGATTGCCCTTGAAAAGTATTTGTACTCTATTTAGTGAACATTTACCAAATTTTGAAGTGACAGTCTCTAATGCTATTAATTAATATTATGCAGCAGATTTGTATTGTCTGAGAGAAAATTTCTGATATTTTCATTCTAATTAAAGCCCAACAGCATGAATGAGTGTTTGGGTATTGCAATACTATTTAACTTGCAGTCATAAAACACCACTTGATGGCCAACTTTTTACCATTACAAACTTTGACCATTACTCCTATTTTGCTGTCACTTTGTCCTATTTAGACAGGAGAAGAAGAAGTCACTTTGTCTGAAAATCCAAGCCTAGCATAACTAACTCCTGGATAAATATGAAGATTCACTTAAAAATCCTTCATTTATTTTTCTCAAACTTTGTTCAGTGTATGATGGGAAAGAAAACTTGCTTGCCATGTGGGATTTTTTTAGAAGCTAGCATGAACCCAGCAGGTGAATGCTAAATATAACCTTATATGTACAATAACTGGGTTTGTGTTCAACTGTACCCTTAAAAAGATATGTGTTAGGTAGTTGATTGCTTAAAAGAGGTTACTTTAAAAGCAGGTACACATATGACTGTATGCACAGTTGGGATTGTGCAGAACTTACCAACAACTTGAGTTGGAATAAGTACATGGAAAACTTAATCCTTGTTTACTTTAGAAATAAAATGATACCATTTTCTAGCTACTGTACAGTATATCACAATCACAGGCACTTGGGAACAGGCTGGTTAATTCATTTTAATTGAAGTGATGGAGTTGTTTCCCTTTACAGTTCTGGTAATGTGTGCTGTATTTACGTCAATGTAAAGCATATTTAAGCAAATTTATTGTACGTAATCCGTTGGTACTGGATTGCATGACCTATTAACCTTCACTGGTGTGAATCAGAGGGGAAGGGGAGGGGGTTGCTCATATTTTATTAACAATTGTGCACACATTGTGCCTGTACATCATTGGTAACTTTAGTAGGTTGATAAATTAGAGGTTAGTTGATCTCTGCATTGTTTATTTATATCTATATATTACGTAGTTAGGGAAAGAATCATCATGGAAGGCAGCTGCTAGGCACTTAAGTCAAAATTTTAAACAATGTTTGAGTCATGTTTTTAAGTTCAAATGCCATCTAGGGGTCAGTACTGGAGAATTAAGTTTGCTTTTGATGTATTAGATGCTTGTTAGATTTTCTTTATTTAAGTACTGTGTACAAGAATGGTAAATTGAACAATGGCTGCAATTCAGTTCAAATGATCTGAGTATTTCATCCTTAAGTGCTTGAGGTCACTATAGCAATTATCAAGACAGTCAGGAGACATTGATAACATTTAGAATATTCCACTAATATTTAGGTAATATATTTGAGTTAATAGTAAAACTTAGTAAACAGCATTTGTTTGCTTTGGTCACATCTATGTGTTGCATATATTTCAGTGTGTGAGAAATTTTATGTGAGATGTTAGCCAAAAGGAGGAGTACTAGGGAAAAAAACAATTGGTAGTCCATCTTAAATTAATTAGCCCAGAGAAAGTGTTAGCCTTTTATGGCTTTAAGACTTGTTTCTTTGCAATTAGTGACTGAATTATTTGCCATTTAAACCATATATATTGCCTCTCCATGAATGTAGAAGAGACATAGAGCATTAACTTTGCCCATCAGTCCTTTAATAATTTAGTTAAGTGTTGTGTTAAGTTCATAGAGCTGATATGGCTCATCTGGTAGAGCATCTGACTCATTATCCATGGGTCTTGGGTCTTTTACCCAGCCATGCTGGTCCTGGACAGCCATCACATTGTGTACTTCGGAGAGGCACTTAACTCCCATTTCCTCTGCATGATATAGCCAATAAAGTGGTGAAAGTGATGTTAAAACCCAACCAATCAGACACTGTTGAGCAAAGAGTTGTGCAGTTTGTTTTAGAAATTTCATAGCAGATTAAATACTGGTTCTTGTCTGCCAAATGTAGTTCACTGTGACTTAAATTTCACACTTCTCTGGCTTGTGTTAAGTTTTGTGTGTAGGACAGTTTAGTGGTATTGAACAGCAAATGCATGCAGTTGTGTGCTTGTGTCAGGATTGGTGAATACAGTACATTTCTTAGATTGATTACATTTTGATCAGTTTCAAATGTGCATTATACTGCAGGATGATACAGAGGGGGTGTAGTGGAAGATGAAAGTTTTATGATAACGTTTCTAATACTTACATTTGGCAAAATATGAATGTCATGATTTTGTATAGCAATCCTTAGTGCTAGAGAAATTCAGTATACAGTAAATCATATACATCATTCTGATTGCTCTTTGGTTCAGGCACAAGATTTGTTAAAAATAAGGCAGGGTAATGAAGGATATGATGAAGCAAAGATAACATTAAATGCCTTTCTCATATCTGTGCAATAGACGTAGCATTCCCCAATCATATTGCTAAGCTACACAGTACAAGTTTGAAATGTCATATCAGAACAAATACTTATAGTTTTTATCTTTACTGATTATAGACCAGAGGAGCTTATGTGATAGCATGTTGTCAGTTATCTATTATCTATCTGTTTGTCATCTGTATGTTACAACAAATTTGTTATTGATGTTCCTGATACACTTGGAAGATTGCCATTGAACTTTGCACACTTGTATGTACCAGAGTCTCGTTTGGACCTAAATGAAAATTGTGCTTTTCAGATATCCAGTATGGCCACAAAGGCAGACATTTGGAAACTTATTATCACTATTCCTTCTGAATGGGTGTCATGTCGAAATTGGGTTTAAAGATTAAATGACTTCTTATGATGTCTTTCTGGTCATAAATAAAAATTGATCCAAACTTGCATCTAATATGGCTGGTCATATCAATATGTTTTCTCTAGAAGTCATCTTATATGTAAAGTTGGTCCTAAATTAAAGTCTCACACTGGAGATCAAATATAATCACATTTTTGTCCATCTTGAATATAGTTTTTGCTGGCGCTGAATGAATGATCTTATTTAGTAGAGTATCAGTCCCTTTGAGGGCCTCTTGTTTATGTCCAATATGCCTGTATATTAGTGTTACAAGAAATATTGTTGTAATTAGGAATAACTGTACATGTCCTCTTTGCCATCCTAGGGTTGTTGATCCAGATTGTTTCACAGATAATAGTTATGGAATAATGTGCATCACCTACACTAAAGCAATCAGTAATAGACATGTATATCTTTAGGACTGTAGAGAGCACAAAAAAGCTTGTGTACATGAATGATATTTCAGGTACAGTAAATAGATCTGACAGTTTGCCACTATGTATGTTTGTGAGAGTTAATTATATTTCCTTATAGTTCGTTTCCTCTCTTGAAGTGACCACTTGAAATCAGGCCCTTAATAATACTCGTACTTAAAGCATTTTTGGATTGCAGAACTGAGAGTGTGTATCTCATGTTAGTACAGTAGTCTGCAAATTATCAAGGACCAGTTTCTTAATTTTTTAGTAAGACTATCTTTATTGAATAATTTGGTTTATAGCCAATATGATATAAAGTCTGATACATGACCTGTACAATTAACCTTGGTTTTTGAAAAAAGCAGATGTAGAAAAAAATAAAGAAAAATAAGTTAACAGAAAATTCACTGGTAGTCCTACTGGGTATTTCCACATATACTAAGGCTTTATTAATAGACACCATCAGAACATAAAAATGAAGGTTAAGGTCCTTAATCAGTGAATTTGAGGTCTGGTAATATTTAGAGTGATTTTTAGAGTAGACCCAGTTGTGAAATTTAATAGCTGGCCAGAAGTTGAAGCCTGTGACTTTTGACATTTCTGTGAGAAAAATCTATGTATGATATTAACAATAAACATTATGACTTTTTAGAAATAAAATACACTATAATTTGCTTTAAATTAAGCCTTTACTTTTTGTCATCTTCTAACTAGTACCTTACATAAGTAGATTTCAGTTTGAGATATCGAAAGCAACTGAATTTTATTAGGGCTTAGTGATTTAAAATTTAAATATCAAATTTTGAAGTGGATTTCCATGTTTATGATTACTAAGGTTACATAGGTACTCAGAGCACTGTATGCAGATCACCAAATGTATATAACCACTGTAGTGTAGTATAAAAATATCACATGTTGGGCACTGAGTAATTCTAACTGGTATCTTGAGTGGATGTTATGCATAGGTTTGACTGTGTTCTGCATTTGCACTGCAAAGAAAATTACATATGAATCAGTAATGGTGCTGAACTTGTCTAAATGTGGTTCTGCAATAAGTTATTTGCAAAAAAAACATTAAGTATACTTTTGAATATGAGTGCATATTTTTAAGAAAAAGCACTTAAATAAAGGGGGGCCCCAAACGGTTGAGTGGTCTAATGCGCTGACCATTACTGATCACTATCATCTAACCTCTGTTTGTGTGGGTTTGAGTCTCAGGCCGGCCAGTGTGGTTACATGAGAAAGCTTGTGGGTCGTTGGTTCTTTCATTTGTTTTCCTGGGTTCTTCCTCCACCATTTATACTGGCCACCATATATGACATGTTTTGTGTTGAAAAAATGGTGTAAAAACCCTATAACAACAACTTAAATAAAATGCTGATATTAGGCTGAGGTAATTTTTTTATCATGTTTTAATTATGTGTCACTTTTTTTGAAAAATAGCAAGTTTAGCATCTTTGTTTTTGTCCATCCATCATTCTGTCCATTTGTCACACTTTCATTTCTGCATTTTAACTTTAAAGCCATTTGAGATTAAAGATAAAACATACTTGTAGATCATCATTAGTAGAAGTATTGTGTACTACATTGGGGTTTATTTTCAAAATCAGTGTCAAGACTAAATATTTTGATCAAGGCTGAATATTTGAAGTTCCCCTGATGCTTTTGTTTCCACTCTAGAACTTGCAAGCTATTTAAGAGTAATGGATGAAACTTGTTTATTTATACATCATCATTAGAAAGTGTGTACTGAACCACAGTGGTGTTCCCATCCTCAGGATCAGCATCAGGTAGATATCATAAAGTTTCCATCTCTTTCCATCTTGGTATATAACATTCCATTTGCTTGAGATTGAGGGATAAAAATTGGTTTACTTGTACATCTTGGAAAGTGTGATGTTTACCACATTAGGGTCTAGATCATCAATGTCAAGTTTATGATTTAATATTTTGAGATTTCGATTACACTTACATTCCAGTCAATAAATTCAGAGGTGCTAGATATTAAAAGGTGATATTTGTTATCCTAATTTATCATTCGAAGGTGTGTTGTGTCTGTATTGAAGATCAAGTTCTTATGTCAGTATTTAAGTTTTCTGTCACATTTTCCTTTGCATTTAGACTTTGGAGTCCTTTCAGCTTGAAACTTGGTATACTTATTCATTATCATAAGAAATGTCCGATGTATAACATTGGTGTTTGTGTATCCTCAAGTATTTTTAACTCCAGTGGTCCTAGACCAGAAGAGCTTATGTCCATCTTCTATCATCCATTAGCACATGGTTGATTACTGCGACTCCTCCTAAACTACATGAAGGATTGCCATGAAACTTCACAATCTTCCCAAGATCTAGCTGGTCCAAACTGAATATAATCTCTTACACAAAATTTAAACATCTTGTTACTGCAGCTTCTAAATGGATAGTAACATCAACATGTGGTTTTCATGTAAAGACTTCTTATTGTATCTAGTTGGTCCAAAAATGGTGCCAGTCAGACATCTAACATAACCACCATGGCAGTCATCTTGAAAATTTATCATTTTTCATTCTAAATAGAAAGTCATATGGACATGGGGTTTTGCTGTTTAACTTACACAAAGCTTGAGATAAGTGAATGAACCTTGATACACATGTATATTGTCACTTGATATGTTGCATATGTTGTTGTCCTATGTTCAAGGACAAGGTCACAGTAAATATTTTACAGTTTTGTTTCTTCTTTGTATTTTAAAAGCTGTTTTTCATTTCTGGGATGAATCATTGTATACTTCTGTTTCTTTGCATTGCATATAACAGTTATAACTTTATCATCAAGGTCAAGGTCACTAATTAAGGTCTTCCTTTTTCTACACATTTACTCTAATGCACATTTACTCTAATACCAGTTGAGATAGACATGTACAACTTTGCTACTTTTCACACCAGTCAAGTTACTTTACAACTCTCTCTCAATGTTCACATCCAGATTTCATCACTGTATAATTTTGGTTACCTCACCAGAATATGTGGGGAAGAAAAGTAGTTGACTGTTCTAGCTACATGTTAAAATCTGGAGCTGATCTGAAGTCATATATGGGCTACTGTGTATGAATTATTTCATAGTTGGATTATGGACATATGTAGGTATATATTCATGTCTATTTTATTCACTTATGCATTGATTCATTTATTTACAGGCCATGCTTAACAAACTTCTGAAATTCTTGAGTGATGAAACAGAATTCCTTCGTGATCAGGCTAAAGAACAAGTGAAGTGAGTTTACCATAATTTGATAAAATATAAGCAGGTTTGAGTAAAATATCAGGTTTGAAAAAAATATCTAAATTCTAAGAAATAGTTTTTTTTTTACACTTTAATACTGAGTTATGTCATTATCTTCTATTATTTTTGTTTTTAATATTTGTCTCAGATATGTAAAAAAAGCTACAAGTTTCAACACTATCTTTTTTGGTTTGGTATTTTATGGCATGCATGTAGGTTATTTAGTGCTGGAGCAATTGGAGTAATGTGCCTGTCACCATGGCAGCTGACACAGGATGATTTGATGTTAAAATTCAAACCTGCTCCATTTTGGTCATGTATGTGGTACACTAACCGCTGCACCACTGCAGCTCCTTGTGTAATTGACATTCAGATTTAAACTGAGATCATGTCATAATGGAGATTTGACAGGCAGTCATATAGTGTTCATGACATTTGTAGTTCCCAGTCTGTTTATATTCAGTAGCCTATCAGATAAAATGTTGCATTTTGTGTTTGGGAGAGTTATCATTGGTAATTATATATTCCAAAGTTTCTTAGTTACACCTGTAAAATATAATTTGATTGGTAAACAGCACATCCTTGTATTGCTGCCTATTAGATGTTCATATTAATAAGGTAGATCTTGATTTTAATCAGACTTATCATTGATAAAGAGGTTTACTTTATCATCTGTGATATGACAAGATATTTTGCACTGGAGTAATGATTGTGTACTGTATAGGTTTTCACCTAACTAGTGCATGATAGAAGTGCTTGGTAATAAATAATTTAGGCACTTTCTTGAAATGAAAAATCATGGGAAAGTTTCATCATTATGTATTCCTTCTGCAGAAAATATTAAAGCTTTTTCTGCTATCAGTGTGTAATACTACAGAAACTACAATTTATTCTCAGCATGTTTGGTGCGGAGTGGAAAAATGAAATAATTTGTTGTTCCCCTCATCAAAAAGTAGGTAGTATGTAGAAGTTTGTTAATCTGCCTATCTATGTATTCATCATTCTTCTTGTCCATGTTGCAATTCTTGTATACCTGAAGCCAAGCTTGTAACATGTCTTTTTCTTGTGTAAAAAAATATGTTGCTTTTCTATATTGTGACCTACATTTCAAGGTAAACTCTGCTTAAAAAGTATGTCTGAGCTCTGATTCTAATACTTATTCACCTGTTGTATCCAAACTTGCAGTGTGGTTTCAGATTGAGGTGAAATTGTGCACCCAAACTATTTCATTGTGGTGTGACATACTTTTTATGAGTTTTTTCAACAATTTCAACATCATGTTTTAGAAACTCTACTTTTTGCCATGCTTATATTTTGCAGAAAGACATGGACATTTCTTTTGCAACAGCCACTGTCATCTTGGTTGCATTTTGAAGTATTTCTCAGATTCATGCATGTATATTCATATGATTAGATTGATACATTAATTATAATGAATGCTTTTTGATAATTTTTCAAAGTGGGTCACATCAACTAATTGTTTATGCTTCATTAATTAGGACCCAGCATTGAGATGCATTAATCAGCAATGTCCTAGAACCCTTTGACATGATTTAGTATCATTTGGTAGCATAGTTGAACAGTCTGATATATGACCATTTGTCTTTTAAAGGTTTAACCTTTTTGGCTTCCTTTGTTTTTTTACACAGTTCTATATCTTCACAATAGCAGTTTCTTGTAACCAGCATAGTACAAGAACTATTCAACTTATTCTCATGTGATTTGGTATAGAAACTAATGGATGTAAATGTACCTTTTTGGCATTTTATATATTCTAGTTAGTTTTTGACAAAGTTATATGTTGCATGAACCCTAATATTTGTAATCTCCATCACAATAATGGTGGGGCATATGGTGCTGCCACTGTCTATCCATTCCATCATTCAAACAAAGGTTAAGTTTTGTATTAGGGTCAGTTTTCTGGCACTAGTGAAGCATCTGAGCACATTTCTTGATCACACAGTTTGTTTTTCTTTCTAATTTCAGGCTTAGAAAACAAGAGAAGAGAGAGGAGAAATACTTACATGATTCTCAGGAACGAGCCTTTTGGAGGGTACAAAAGCCCCCAGTAAGTTAAACATGCACTTTACATGTACAGACCTTTTTGTTTTGGCTGAAGTCACAAATGAGATATACATATTACTTTTTCTATAGCAGCAGTTGTGGCTACAATGATGTTAAGATTTGTTTGTGAGGATTTTGTTTTTAACTGTTATGTAAATCATAGTTAGGAACAGCACACAGTTGGGTAGCATGCAAGACATTTTTCTTGTTGCAGAACGGCATTGATATCTAAAAAACATTGAGGTATTTAGTTTTCTAGACGCATCTAATATGGATATCATGGATGAGATGGGCCAAATATGATACTGTTAAACTGGGTACATTATTAAATAATCTACCCTTTATGACTAGTTCAGATTCAAATATGACTTGTTTTGCTACTGATGCAGCTTTACAAATTGCATGGCCCATCAAAAACTGATCAAGCACTAATAATTATAAAAACACTTGCAGGACATTTTGAATTATAAAAGTTATGGTATGGACAGTTTGTTCTGACATGAAATGTGAATTGACTTAGAAATATTATAAATACAGAATAAAATTATATAAATTCAGCAACAGAAGCATAAACATGTTTCTTCTTTAAATACATTAAATGTTAGGAATATTAGCCTGCTACGAATGCAGCCCTAGTAAAAACAAAAATCTTTTTCTGGCTATCTTATTTAGACAAAAAGGCAATAACTCTTGCGCATTTTCTCCCCTTGCCACTGGAAGGTGCTGCTAGTTCTTAGCTTTGTTGTTGCACTGCATCTTTTGAGAAAATGGTCCAAACAACTAGGTTAATTGGGATCTTAGTGACAGATCTGTCTGTTTAGCCATACTGTTGGCAGCATAACCTTAATATGATGGAATTTTCAGTGACAAATCTGTATATCCTACCAGGCCCTTGGAGTGGCTGGTACCAGTGATAGCTATTAAACTGTCCGTACATGATGTTTTTTTTTTTTTAATCAGATGGTCTGGCCAGCTATAATGGGGATCTTAGTGAAGATCTGTCCTTTTAGCCATGTACCATTGGTGACATACCTCACTGTGATGGAGATTTCAGTGAGAAATCTGTCTGTCCAGCTAAGCCCTTCGCCGGTATTGCTGACAGCCAGACTTCCATCTATACCACGAACATATATCCAGCAAACCACCTGACTATTCCAGCAGAGCTGGACTTCCCTATGTTCACTACTTACCCAAATGGGTGAGTTAGTTCCATTTTCAAAGAGGATGGCATTGAGCAATTGATACCACCTGGTATGGCTGATTCAGAGCTTCAAGCAGAATTAGGTCAGGATACAACACACAGTGAGTGTGACAAAGCTCCTACAAATCCACGATACTCAGATCCAACATTGGAAGTCGAGAACATTTATAGGGTGTTGGAAACTTCAGAATGCTGTCCACCTTCTACCATTAATCGAGACAATAAAGTTAAAGTATCTGTATATTTTGACCAGGAGGAAGAGCAGTCATTTTGCTTCTTTTCCAATTGGCTAGAAATTAAGGAGATCATTGACCGCCTATCAGGTAGAATTGTTGACGCAGGATTCTAAAACTTTCCTTTCATGAAGCCCAGTACCAGTGATGTTCTCAGCTTGTTGGTTCAATACTCATTCAGACACCTTCAATACTGATCTCTTGGACCTTGATTTAAAAAAAAAGAAAGCAAAAGAAATCTTGCAGCAGGTCACATGCCCGCTTCACTGTTTTAAGTGGACAAAAATGTGTTCCTCTCCACATCCAAGCTAGCCTGGAACGTATTCACTACATCTTCAGTATTAGATTTAAAGGCCAATGCATTGACTACCTCAATCAACATCAACCTGATATGATGTGACTCAAGTTTGCAGTCCATGTCATTTAAGCTTCATCCTACCCTAGTTTTACCAATGATCCCATTTGAGTCACACCATTACTGTTTGGAGGAAAATTAAAGAAGTTCTGAGGCAGGCAGCACAGGAACTGCCCCTCTAACTCTCTGCTCAACCAATAAAGGCATTTTGAAACAATCAGACCAGCCACTACTGGGAAGATAAGCGGACTATGGACAAGGGATCTTTTCTGTCTAGTATGCTATATAGATCCCAGCCTAATTCCAGGAGACAGCAGTCTCACCCAGCTAGGAGGCAACCATACAGAGGTGGCAAGAAACCAAGTTTCTCCACATTCAAGCCTCCTAACTCTAGATATTGACCTACCCTCCCCACCACCTGCAGACATCATACCTGTGGACAGTTGCCTCTTTCAATTTCAGGCTCACAGGATCTCCCTACTTCCTCAGACCGATTGAGTGATCCAGCTCATTTTGGAGGGGCTTCAGATGTAATTTATCCTTTACCCTCCACTTTTCTTCTCTCCCCTCTTAAATGGATGTTCCATCTGATGGGTAGAAGGATGCCTGTCTACAATTGGAGATACAGTCAGTCACCAAAAAACAGGCGGTGGAGATTGTGCAGAGACCATGATCACTGGAGTTTTATTCAGTGCTGTTTTTTATTCTGAAAGCAAAAGGCATGTTGAGGTTGATCATAGACCTGAGTCACCTCAGCCAATTTATTTCGTCACTGAAGTTCAAGATGGAGATGGCAAGATCAATCCATCTCTCCATCCAATGGTATGAGTATTCCATCAGTCTTGATCTAACTGACACATATTTTCACATCCCTATACACCCCTCATCATGGAAATTTTTGTTTTGTTTACCACAACACAGTTTAGCAGTTCAAAGTCCAGCCCTTTGACCTCAACATCAGCACTTGGGATTTTACCAAGGTTATGGATTGCATTGTTACCCAGTTCCTGTTGATTTAATTTACAATGATAGCAGTGTAACTGGGCAGCATTCCTCCAAAAACATGGTAAGTTCTATTCTAATCCAAGGCATAAATGATCATCTCTCTCTGGGAAAGTCCAACCTCCATCCATACCAGATTATTGTTCTTCGGGGTATGAAGTTTATCACCAGCATGAATCTGGTATGTCTTTCTTGTGGTCATGTAATCAAGGTCTTTAAACTCATTGAGTCCATTTCCAAGAAGACTTAGATTTCAGTGAGTGAGTTCTTGCAACTCTTTTGATTATTCAGTGGAGCAGCAGAATTTATCCCGCTCATCTTTTTGTGTACCCCTTACAAATTACATTGCTAGCACAATGGCGCCCCTTTCCAAGTTCCATCTATCAAACAGTCATGATGATGCCCAAGATAAAGGATCCCAATGTAGAAGCCCCAAGCAGAAATAACAGTATGAGCTGATGCCAGTACAAATGGTTGGGGTTCCCACCTGTTGCTGAACTTCAGTACCATCAGCGACACATGGGATCCAGGGTAGAGGTCTCTATAAATCAACCTTTCAAAATCAATGCCTTTTACTTCTTGAAGGATCAACTCTAGAGTAAAATGATCCTTAGTATGTCCAACAATCCTGTGGCGCTGACCAACCTCCTCATACTTGGGGGCACCAAATCACCCAACCTGTGTTCTGATTTGGCAGTTTCTATATTGGTGCAACAATCTTGATATCGACATACAAATCAGACACATTCCTGGGAGACTCCAGGACAGATCAAGTACTTTATACTGAATGGTCTCTCCATCAATTGTTTTTACTTGGATCTGCGCACTTTGGGGGCATTTGATGATCAATTTCTTTGTGACAAAGTGGAATCATAAGTTGCTCACCTTTGTCTCCAGTTCCAGACCAGAAACTTGGGCAGTGGATGTTCTATCAATTGTTTGGGAAGGTTTGTTGGCATTTGCATATCCTACCACGGTCTTGTTACCAAAAATAATCCAGAAGTTTTGATATCAGAAATGCAGAATGATTTTGATACCCCTTCTCAGATGGAACAAGTCCTGGAGATCCATCTAGTGATAGATCTGCCAGAAAGATTCTGGACAATCTGAATCTTCTCCAGTAACCACGGTCATTGGTGTTCCATTCCTGCCCAAACTGTTTTCTTCGCACTTGGCTCTTGTCCAGAGAGCCTTGTAAGACAAACAGTTTAAACCTGTGATTGTGGAGAGAATCTTGAGACCAGGAAGGTCCTCCATTTTGTAGACTTATGAGGAAGAGTGGCATATTTGTAGACTTATGAGCGAGAGTGGCATATTTTCAGGGACTGGTGCCATATCAATAACATCGTCCTTCGGAGTGCCTCAATTCCTCAGCTGGCATGCTTTTTTCTCTGACCTTTTGAAGAGGAACAGTTGGCCTTAATTACTATCAAAGGTTACTGCATCATGATATGAGATACATTCTGGCATCATGGCATATCGAGCATGATGAAAATCATTGGATCTTTACAACAATTTTGATCTCAATTGACCAAAATCCTTCACTCTTTTTCGAAAATGGAATCTGTCTTAGGTTTTAACATGGCTCAATCCTTTAGCCCACACATTGCTAAAGTTACTATCATACAAAACATGTTTTTGATAGCGTTAACTTCAGCATGCAGTGCAAACAAGATATATGCTCTTTCTGTCAACCCAATCTGATTAAAATCAGATCTCAACTGTTATACCTGAAGATCTGACAGCGACAGCTTAGGGGTCATGTTCTGGTAACCTATGATAGCACTAATTATATAAGCCAATCAGATGAAGTCTTATATCTTCACATTTGGAAACTGAGCATTGTGGATGAGAAGCATTAATGTGTGCTGAGCAATTTGATTCACTTTCAGATTTTTGAAAGCTGCATTTCCATTGGCTTATTCAAAAGTCACCAGAACATGCCCCCTATGTGGTTGTC
>QKMX01346060.1:2061-14456 GCA_003401595.1 Venustaconcha ellipsiformis | reverse complement strand
AAAAAAAATTCAAATCCAAATATTTGGTCTTTGGAGTTTTGAGCTTGAGGTTTTTGCTCAAAATGTTTTGAAAATACAGTCCAGGATTTACTTTGTATCCATGAGTTTTTAAGCCAAAGGCAAGGTCCAATATAATTTAAAATTGCAGCAAAGCAGCGTATTTCTTTTTTAACTTTTATCCACACCTTATTTATGGCAAAATGAGAAGCATTGTATTGAATGCAATTGTTAAATTGCAAAGATCTTAAGAATTATAATAAAAAAAACTTTAAATATTGTTGTATCATGGAAGAAAAATTCTCTCTCCTGAATGTTACATTATCATTATCTTTACATTTGATCTCTTATGAATTTATTTTCACATAAGACATTAATATTTTTGAAAACAAATTATATCTTTCGGGTGTTTAAACAATGTTGCATACAGGATGTTTTGGAGACTTGAATCTCAATGTTTTTTATTCTTGACAGGTTGTTTGGGTTTACCAGTTCCACAAAAAGGCAGGCCAGTCCTCAGCTTCGCCGCAGGGGAAGCACATCAAGTGACCAATTTCAGGGCCAAGAAACTGCAGAAATATATGAAGGGAGCTTCCATTCATACAGCACGGGCAACTTAAGGGAGCTGGGGAATACCCCTAGAAGATCTCCCAGGTAGTATAACCTAGTGTTATATTTCAGTGGAATTCACTTGCTTATTAATCTTACAGATGTATTGTACAATTAGTCCATTGATTCTTTGTTTCAGTAGTTGCAATCCTGAGCAAACCCTTCTGAAAACAGAACTAGTCCAGAAATCTCATTGTACAGTCTGATCAGGAAACAGTAGACAGGAGGGATAGGTTAGTTCCACACTTTGAAATATATTGTGTTACAACTCTCTTTGGTCTTAAACTAAGTAACATAATAGAGCAAAACCAAACATATTTTGTAAAATTCAACAAATAATTTATTTCCTATAATGCAAAGTGAAAATTAAAAAAGAACGTGCAGTATTGTTAATTGAATCCCAAATTGTACTTAAAGTTCCATCTCATATCCAAATATATGAAGTTCCAATTGAATTCTAGTGTTGTTACAAATAAGTTCCAATATTCAAAGTTTTGATACCTTTAGTCTCAAACATGCTAATGTGCCAATGGCCTAGAATATGGTGATGTGCTAAGTCTCTTGATGTATCACAATAATGTAATCCAAAATGTCCTTGTCTGAATTCACTATAATTCCAAAGTTTAAGTCCAAGAATATTATTGAGCACTTTGTAATTCAAAAACAGTACAGCATGGCAGGGAACACTCATTATGATGTTCATGTGAGGATAATTGGATTAGGATTTTTCTTTTATACTGCCATTTATGCCCTTTGTTTGACTTGGCATGTTTTTATACAGTTAAACTTTTTATCCACAAATGAATTTTTATATGGATAAGTCCCTCCCAAAATTTTAGAAAGGCTCTTAGCTTCCATTTGCATGGTATTATATACCCAGTAACGTGTTAAGAGTGCCATTAACAGCAACAAACCAAACTTTACCTTCCCAGACTAATTTTAGTTGTAATCCAGTACACTTGAATGGTAGTTGTATACATTTAAATAGAGTGTTACACATATTGCTACAGTTACGTCTATTTTGCTTCTTTTTTTCACTACGATTGCATGGCAAGGTTACCATATTTGCACTGCATACTTTGAAAGAGTTACATTTGTAAATCAGCTTATTCTCAGAATTATTTGATTTGAAAGCATGTCAGTCAGTCATACAAGCATAACTCTCCAAATCATTTAAGTGTTTCTGTAATAGCAAGGGAATTCATTTATTGTTAATAAAAACCAAAAAATGATTTGATAAGACTAACTCTCCTACTTAATTAACACAGTTACATTGTTAATACATATTGGCCCCCTACCACTCCAGCCAATCCCATGCTAACTATTACAACCCAACAGCTTTTTCAGCTAAAAGGAGACATTCCATATACCACAAGTAAATCAAATACTTGACTCATCATTTATTAAGCATTTTTACATGAAGTTTCTATGTTGATTTGTATTGTGCCTACTTTGGTAAAATTTTAAAGCTACACTAATACACTACTGGTAGCCTTGCATCCCAGTATTTTTTCATCTGCCTCCATTAAGGATTCATTATCTCTGGCTGTATTTAGATTGTTGTGGTTGTTATGAAAACATTGAGACATCACACTCTTTATCTCAATAAGGATGCTGCCTTTAGAGACATCAAGGTTTTGCTTGAGCACAGTGAAAGCCTTTGTGTCTCTTGATGCAAAGATATTTGGAGGGCTAATCCCAACAGGTGCCTTGCAAAACTTGAGGGATCAGCAGCACCAGTTCCTGGCCATGGTACCAGGCCTGGCTAAACTTGCAAAGAAATGCCCCATCCTAAAATGTCTACAGCATCTACTTCCTAAATGTTTCAAGCAGGGGAACCAGCAGAACCATCAGATCCAGTTTAAAATTGCCTATCTTTTTCAGATTATATTAACCAGTGGGGCCAGGGGCTAAAAAATCTGTGGACCTCTTGCCATTGCCTAAGGATAGGAAATTGTTGCTGGAGAAGGGGGGCGGGTCACACTGTCTCCTGCTGATTCTCCCTTTTTTCAGTATTCTAGTAGATGCAAGATTGAGCCTTGCTTCAGAGGCTGTTTCGGCTGTAACAGACAATGCTGTGGTCTTTCCCACAGTAATGGAAGGATACCATCTTTGCTTCTGAGACCCTCCAGATTTTTGCCAATCATTTAAAGTGTCTGTTGATTCACTTTCACATGTATAGAAATATTATATTGCTTTATTTTGTATATATATAATGTGACATTCATCAGACATATTCCTGTGCAATTTAATTATTTGTATATATGATAAATTTTTAAAAGAAAGTTTTATTGTATAAATCATTCTTTTTCTTTATGAAGGAAGGTATTATGTATATCTTTATTTTGTATGTTCATTTCTAAGCTCTAAAGGCCACAATAACATGCTTATGAAGCAAAATGGCCTTTTCTTATAGTATAAGCACACAATGGACAAAATACCTTTTTTAATATCTTTTTTACTAAATGACCTCTTACAATCTATAATCATAAAAATTAACATGCATAATATAGCTAAACATAATATTTCTTGCAAACTGGATACTTTATAAGAACCTCCAATCTGCTTGGAGGATCCAGCTTTCATCAATGTCTAAATTGGTGAAAAATTTAGAACAGGTTTCCGATTTGAGTTTTGATTCAGTGACAGGATGCTCACCTCTTTCATACCCTGATGCCTCAGATTTATGCTGGGGTGCTTTGTTTGAGTGTAAGGTAGTAGTTTGCAAGGCTTGTGGTCCTGTGAAGAATATTTTTTTAATATGCTGGTTGTTTTACTAGCACATCACAGGTGTGTCAAATGCAAAAGTCTACTGCATCATGGTTTTCCTGGGCAACAGATTGATAGTAGCACCAAACAACAAGGAGACACTCATGCCCATTTGCTTGGCTTGAAAGTCTGGAACCTCCTCTGTTGTACAGATTGTGAGGAGATCATTGTCAGAGTCTACTAAACTAGCCTTGTTCACAATGAGGCTGAGGAAGAAGCACCCTCTGTATGTCTCACCATTGCCTGATCAGAGAGTATGAGCAGCGGATACCTTCAGTCTGTGGTGGGATCAACTTGTATACCTGCGCCTTCCCACCTTTCAAAGTGATCCCTTAGGTTATTCACAGACTCAAGTCTTCCAAGTCATACTGATAATCTCCAGTGGCTCCAGCAATTATAGTTTAGTAATCTCCTCAACCTTTTGGTTGAAGACATCAGGGAATTACCACTCAAGAGATATATGCTGTTGCAGCACAGAGGATTCCTCTAGCACAACACATTTTAAATTCCCCACTTTCATGCCTGGCTTATATAAAATGATCTATCTGCCTGAACCAGTTTTCAAGGAAGCTTGCCAAATGCATCACTCTGGCTAGAAAGCAATCAACTTCCAAAGTTGATGACAACGTATGGAGAATATTCTGAGAGGTGCAGTAGAAAATCCATTGATCCTATCTGCACCATTAACTGCAGTTAAGAGTTTCCCCAGATTCTTTATATTGAAGGAGATTGTTCAGTATCCACCAATAAGAACTGTTGAATATCCTTCTCCATAATTCGTAAGTTCTCATTTGGCTCTACTGAAGGGTTGGATCTACATCAATCAGATGTGATCAGGTGCTTTGAGTTCCTGAGGCCAGTTTCTTGCATCTTAATGCAGAAATGGAACCTCTTGTGTGTTCTTTTGCTCATTAGTTAAACCTGATGAACCTTTGAGTGAAGCTTCCTTCAAGAATCTTAGCCTTAAAACATTGTTCCTTCTTTCCCTAGTGTCAGGAATTATATTTGTGCTTTGTTAGTGGGAAAAGGATTGTTTTCAGTTTGTTAGTAACTATGATTTTTCCACTCATATTTGCCATCTGGAGGTTCTGGCCAAGATTCAACTACCTGCTTGTTGAAATACCAAGACTTAATTACATTGTGCTGGGGATCATCAAGATAGACTCCTTTGCATAGTTAGAGCTTTATGTTTCTATCTGTCTGAATCAAAGGAGAAAAGAAAGGGCCATAACTATTTTTCTTTTCTCTCAGAGTTACCTCTGATATTTCAACAGCATCCATCTCATTGTGGATTGTTTTGGATATTAAAACACCTTATCAACCTCTTACTGATCTTTCTTGCATGTAGATCAAAGTCCATATGGTTAGGACTGCTGCTGCATCTTGGGTTATTTTGAATCATTCTTCTTGGAAGATGTAATGAAAGCTGCCTTCTGGTAATCTCTCTCCACTTTTATTGATTTTGCCTTAGATCAGTGATATACTTAAGTGAGGGCATTTATGGTCTTAGCTCAGTTATGTCAGACCAACAATTTGATTTTTGCTCCACCTTAACACATTTCTTGTATGACATGTTTCCAGTCATACTTCACCTTTTCATTCAGGATATGATTCTGGTCATATGTACACACCTGAGATTAGTGATGTCTCCCATTACTCTCAGAAATCTCCATATACACAATATTAAAGAATTAAAATCTTTTATTTCTATTTTTTTACACCTTTCTTCCAGTGTAATATATTTATGGTAATACTGCTTGTGAACTGGCTAAAGCAGGGCAAGATGATTTAGCAGCTTATTTCAAGTAGCATAAAATAATTAACTCCCCATTGATTCTCTTGGCAGGGTCTATTGACCTCAGTGTTTGAAGTTTATCAACATGAATTATACTGTGTATGGTCAAAAGTAATTATGAAAGGATTAAAAAGATTGATTGATTATGGTTGGATTACTTAAGAGCTTAATCAGCATAAATCAGTGTCAGCTTGACTTTGGTGTTGAAAGTTTGTCAGGATGTGGAAACATGCATTATTGCCAAAGTCAAAGCAACAGAACTTCACATAAAATGATGTGTGGAAATGGTAATTTCAGTGGTTGGAATCAAGATCAAAGGACATAAATATGCATTCTGCCCTTATTGTAATGCTGATTTTAAAATTTCAAAATTTCACATCATACAGCATAGTAATGTATACAAGTTAACAAACAAACCGTCTCTGAAGTATGTGTATGCTAGATCTGCATCAGTTGTTGATCAAGATGTATTTGCAGGGACACAGTTTGCCAACTTTACAACTAACATGATCTTTCAGTTACAGTAGCAGCTCTATTTGCTGGCCTAGTCAAAATGTTCCTTGACTCAGAAATTGTACAAAACTTCTCATACAAGCAGATGGAAAAATTTATCATACCCATGTATTGGGATACGATTGGGATAAGAAAGTAAAACAAAGAAAAATTTGCCATTCTTATCCAGAGTCCTGCCATTTTCGTAGTCTAAACTCCAGACCAAACTTTGTGATTCCAGATTTGTCCCAAGCTGTCACGTGTATACAGTACAGGTGTGGCAGGTGATAGCAGTAATGTGGATGCTAATTTTGATGAAAAATATTGAACATTTTGTAGAGGAAATTTATGTTTAAAGCATTGTGAATCTTGAGCTTTAACAAATTGAATTTATGATAACTAATTAGAATATAATTTAATTTCAAAACTGAATTTTTATATGTGGAGATAAAAATGAGGGAAATTATTTAAAAAGCAGTTGATGATAGTGATGTATTTGCAGATTTTGATGAAAATATTGACAATTTGGTGGGGAAATTGATATTTTAGGCAGAGGGAATCATCTTGATTACATCATATTGACTGGGTGGATGATAATTAATTAGTTGGGTTGTTTGGATAACTAATTAGTTGGGTTGTTTGGATGATAACTAATTTGTTGGGTTGTTTTACCTGTATTACGACTCTGTGGTCTTAAACTTAGTAATAGAAAAATGAAAAAATCAACAAGTCTTGTAACATTCAACAAATATTCTATTTCCCTAGAATACAAAATTTAACAATTTCAAAAGAATTTACAGTAATGCAAATTAAATCCCAAATAGTCCTAGAATTTCTAACAAGGCCCAACAAATAAAGTTTTGAATAAACTTTAGTGGTATTTCAAATAAAATCCAATGATGAAGGTGTTGATATGCCTGTAGAGGCAGTTAGCTTCATATGTAATAATGTACTAATAGACTGAAGTGTTATGATGTACCAACAGTATTTTGATGACTCATAGTATTTATAATCCAATAAGTCCTTGTTTGAATTCACTATAATTCATGTTAATGTCTCTGTCCAAGAATATTAATACAGACAGGGTTCTTACAGTGTTTGAAAGTCTTTGACAGTTTGGAGAAAATGAGGTAGTATTTTTGAAGGCCTTGAAAGTTTGGGAAAATTGACCATTATCCTGAGGTCTTTAAAAGTCTCTCGAAATTGAAATAAGCCCAAACATTTTAATTTCTTTCCATAATCAAAAATAAAATTGTCCAAGGTTGTTACATTTGGATATAGTTGAGTTTTCCTGGTTTCTTTCTTTTGAAATTGGGAAATTAATTATAGTTTGAATTTCATCATTAAACAGTATTGTAGTATTTTGCATTCGTTGTTTTTTCATATAACATAACTTGTATGCAGAATGTTAGTGAAAATAGCTCTTGGAAGTTTATGTTTGTCGTCTTTGAAAGTTTCGGAAAAGTCTTTGAATTTTTAACCCTGACAGAGCACTTTGTTATTCCAGAGAATAATAAATTTCACACAAATCAAAATCTGAATACAACAATACAAATGATTTCTGCCAAGATGTTATCACAGGAATAAATAATTTTTCCAGTAAAAAAACAAGATTATATAAAAATTTAAGACAACAGAAGCACACTGATGAGGGCAAAAAGTTAATTTCTAGAACAATCTAAATTCTAATTAAAAGGTCTGTGACTAAAATTATACTGAAGAACATGATAAACATAATGTCTTTGACTCAGACCAAGATAATGATCATAATATTTCACCTACACTCACTGAGAAATGTGAACTGTGTATTAGTTGTTTACAGACTTTTAAAAAAATGATTTATGGCAGGTAGACTGAACTTGATTTTGGACAAGGTCAGCTACAAGATACAATTTTAAATTACCCATAGCATATAATGAATTAAAAAAAACTAACAATGTAAATTAAATATACATTACACCTGGATATTGACAATAATGAAAACTTCAATGGTTTTAAAGCTAACTGCACATTGAAAACTTAACTTTTAGTAAAGTTAGACTGTATACTGATGTTGGAAGGGCAGTGATTCATCACCCAAATGAAGCTTTACCTTGTCATTTTGATCTGATATTTAATCAAGATCTTGGGCAACATTTAGTTACAACCTTTACACAGAACAGGAGCACCCACCCTCTGCACCAAAATGGATGGCAAGTAATATTCCAGTTATATTGCATTTACTTGTTTATATTTTTGCATGTGTGTTTTATGTCTCTCATCCATAAATGACTATAATAGTGGCAAGAAAAAGGATGTTCAAGACTAATTTAAATAGCATTTCATTACTCCATCATTATAACACTGTCCAAGGAGTCATAGGCTATAGAAACTTAAAGTGAGACTGCCTTGAAATGAAGCACATTATACTTATAATTTTACTACCACCTAATTAAATAGGATCCATGCTCATCCTAAAAGAGGAACTCTATTATAATGATGGAGCTAATATCGAGGGAGTGCTGTATGTCCCATGATCATTTCAGTCAGATAATATAACTATTTAAGTTGTACACAGTTTTTAATTATAAACCTTTGAATGAACTCATATTTTTGAAGCAATTACATTTTTAAAAATATAAATGTCTGCTTAATATTGTGAACTTTTACTGCATTCTTGGAAATGGACCAAAATAAACCCATCAAAACTGGTATTTTTGTATTATAATTTATTATGGAATGAAAATAATGAAACGAAATGAACAGCTTTGTTGACTTTCCAGTAAGGGTCTGTTCTTGTTCTCCAATTCTGATGCTGGTACATTTAGTAAAATTGTAATTACCTTTGACATTCTTGATGGAATTTTGTTTTGTTCACTATCTTAAATGGTGTAAATTTCCCCCATTTAATTCACTTACATAACTTAAGGTTATATGCAAATTTCAGATCAAATAATTGCATTGAATGGAAGTTTTAAAAAAAAATTATTTTTTAAAATTTACATTATTTTACACATGGGGTCAGGATGTTTGAGTGGTTTAAAGTGCCTGCTTGTTCAGATCAATGACATCTCCGCTCTTTGTGGTTTCGAGTATTGGCTTGGCTAATGTGTGTATGTGATAAAGCATGCCAGTAGCTTTCCCATAGGTCAGTGTATTTTTCCAGGCTTATTTCTTATCAAATATACTGACTGCCATATACAGCCTGTTATATGTGCAAAATGGCATTAAACCCACAGAGTCAAGCCAGGCCTTTATTTTGCATTGTATTTTTCACATCGGATAAATGAGTTTTGTTCTACTCATTACTGGCTTTATGTCCTCACCAACAATAAAGTAAAGACTTTCATGAATCATAATCAATTTAGGTGACTGTATTTTTCAGCCTTGCAGGATGGTTTTTCTTCTGTTGCTTCTTTCAGAGAGATAGTTCCCATATTGCATTGCAGAAATATCTTGTCACAGTTTTATGAAATGTTTGAGTTTTAAAAAACAAAAAAGGGAATGTTATTTTTTAAATTAGACACATTAGTAATTGCACATTCTAATCTTCACAGCCTTGCATCATATCTGGGAGCAAACAACATCAGCTGCTGCTCTTTTGGGTAGGTAAAGTTGTATTGCTTGGAGGGTATATTTGCAGAATTGTTGTTGAAATGTGCCTTAGCATTTATTTTACCAATGTTGATGTTGTGACCATGAGACATTTTTGTTCAGTATTCGTTTCTTTTGGCTGCAATAAAGTCAGGACTTGCTACATTTTTTAGTGGTTTCCCTCTTCTTGACTTTACTAACATTCTTAATTCATGTTGTATATTTGTTTTTATACTGACCAAATGTCTTGTGTTGTCAGTCAGTTGAAGAATTGATCTCATGTTCTTTGGGATGGTTGATACTTTTTTACTGCAAGCAATCTCTTGATATGGGCTAACACTTCTGTGTGTGCCCTTCATATTGCCCCTCACACTGTTTTCAGCCTTACATTGTTGTGATTGGGCTTCTTAGCATCCTAGTGTATGTATGCTATCCATATCCATGTGCCTGGTCTTTGCTGTTGCCTATTTTCTCTTCTCTTGTTAATAATCTGAGTTTATTGTCATCGCCTTGGTTACTTGATTATGATAACACTAGGAATATTATAAGGTCTCATGAGTAATCATCTGTTCAGTCTTCAGATACATATATTGATAAAAACCATTTGTGTATATTTTTGGAAATCAGAATCACATATAACTCTTTTGTACTTAGCAATGTTAGTGACTACTTTTGAGGGAACTTTTTTTGGGTATCATTAAATTTTTGCTTATTTATGTTTATTGAGAATCTGTGTACTTACTTTTTGGGATCCTGCAGTTATATATATCTTAGTGTCATCTATTTGTGGCGCAACTTTGAACCTCCAAGAGATGTTTGTGATAAAGACTACTCACATCACCTGCCTTTTTGAGAATTGGACTTTGCATTTATTATCAGTTGTGTACTAGCCTAAATGGGTAACTGTAAACAGGTATAGAATATGGCAGTATAGTACATAACATGAGACTGATGATGTCTTGCTGTGCCCCAGCTTACTCTTAGTGCAAGGGTTGTGTATTACTGCAAATGTTGTGCTGTGATATGTATCATGATACAGGGGTCCAAGTTTTATACACAACCTCATACATTCACATTATTCCAAGTTTTATGCATTAACTGTGATAGCAGAAAATGGCATTTTATTTTGCTGCTGTCTGTATATTCATATATTTATCCAGAAGTCTTTTTGTCACTCTCAGATAAAATGTAGAAATCAAATATGATAGGCATTTTTGCATGCATATCTAGATGAGATCAGATTTACAGGCCATCATAGCAATTTTTCAACTTTGTGACAGATATTTTTGAGTTTGTTGGACTTGGACATTTTTTTGCAAAATATTGTTAGCACGATTTAGCAAAACCCACTAAGTGCAGACAAATGAAATTTGGTAGGTCTATTTGTATTTACATATTGATGACCTGATTAGATTTTTATGCCATTTTTATCAGTTTTTGACTTGGAGGAATTTTACTTCCTTGAGGCTTTATTATAGTGTCCATTCTCTTGAACCAATTACAGTTTCCTTTGCTAATAATAGTAACACAATTTACTAACTTACTGATGTTAGTAACAAAGTATGGTTAGACTTGATAGTCTATATTGTTAAATATATTTAGTTAGACTTGACAGTAGTTACTTCCTTTGGATATTGTACCACTAATGAAAGTACTTGAAACAATAGTAGAAAATACTTTTACATCTAGATCACCACAGTATATAAATATTTCCACAAATAATGTTTCAGATAAGTTTCTTCTGGAATATCAAGAAAAGAAAATATAGAAAATGTTAAAGATCATTTAGAGCAATATGTTTACAATAGGTAAAAAGGATACCATAAATAGCAATATCTTGGGAGTAATGTTCTTCCATGTGATCTTATGTAATTTAGTATCACTTCAACCCTCCAATCCATAATACTTTGAATTAATTATTTTACTTTTTTTAAAAACTTTTTAGACTTAAATTTTGTTTCAGACAAAAGCCTTTGTTTGCAAGATTAAGCAAACTCCACTAGAGGTAGATAGCATTTGGTTTAAATGCATGTATGAATTTGGTTTGAATGTTTACAAGGATGACCTGATAATAATTTGATGCCACTGCAGAAACTTTTCAATTTTTATAATTTAAAAAAATTGGACTGATTATTTTGCACCTTTACTTTTTTAATCTGCTGTGTGGGTATCTCTGTTTTACAAACAGAGATCTAGTTGCCAACAACTTTTGATCACAATTCATTACCATTTTAAACTTGCTGTCAAACTATTTGAATAAACATAAACAGTATTGTGGTGTCCATATGAACTTCAGTTTAAAAACAACTGAAGAAAACTGATACAGTATGAAAATATTAAACTAAATTGCATATCCTGTGGAATTACACTTTGCTGATGTCAAGAATATTACAAAATTTAAAAACCTCCATTGTGTTTTGATAGTCATATTGCTATAATTCTAGAGGGGATATGTAGTGTTACATATGTCCTTACATCTGTCCATGTTTTTTTCTTCTGTCTCCACAGAATACTGTTCTCATAGCCTTTTCAAAATAGAACTGTTCTCCTGTAGTATTATATGGTGAGGTTTAGTGCCTATAGTAAGACAGTTTCCATGGGAGAAGGCAATAATAGAGGATATCTGGGTTTTTTTAGTAGAAATATGGGCATATTTCATGAATGAAGTTGAAAAATTGCATTGTCACAAGTGGCAAAATCACTCTTGTCAATGCAAAATGTTTCCACATCATGAGTGAAATATTTCCATATATTTACTCATACAACAAAGATTTCTTGTTATTATATTTTTTAACAGCAAAAACTATCAGTTTGCATGGATTTTCTCCACTCTGCCAGTGTGTTTAAACAGCTCCATTATTAATATATATTATGTTGATGAAAAGAAATTCCTAAATTTTATAATAATTTGTTATGACAGCAACAGTTGACTAAATTAGTTTTTATATATCATGCATCAGATTGTGTATCTGGTCAGAATAATGACTGTATTCATACAAAAATAAAGAGATTTTTGGTTTTATTAACACATGTCATGCAAGGATTATTAATATTGGGGTGAGTTGGCAGACTTCAGAGTATAAGATAGTTTGGTAGCAGATGCTATCCAATCTTCACTTTCACTTAAAGGAGACCAGAAATAAAATTTTTCCTTTTATGT
>QKMX01346055.1:16457-33941 GCA_003401595.1 Venustaconcha ellipsiformis | reverse complement strand
AAACTGGACTATCAAGGATAATTTTGGTGTTAGGTGAACTGCAAACTGGACAATCAGGCTGCACATAATTGACATTATCTGATTTCAGTGGATTCATAACATTCATTTTACATCTAATCATTAGTAACTTCACATTTTCTGATTTGCAAATTCTCACTTAAGAAGTTTAAAAACTTTATGTTTGCTCAATAGCAGGAAATGGTGATTAAAGAAAACTATGAATTGTCATTGCATTTTGCCTATCAGACACCAAAACAGCAAGGCATAGCTTAAAAGTGATGTAATGTTTTTAAGATTGAAAACTAGTTTTATTTACAAAGGAAGAAATACTGCTTAAGATCAGTTATAATAATTACTCATTGAATGTGCACTTCAAAGTTTGTCTTTATTAAAATATTTCTTTGTACAAGTAAAGTTTACTGATCCTAATCAATCTTGTAAGACTTACACTCCATGACATCAATAAGAAACCAAATATACTCGACTATAAGTCGAGTCAAACTGCAAACAACAAAGATCCTTATCTGGTATAGCATAATGCGTATCAGGGTCTATGTTATTTGTTCTATTGATTACTCCTAACAAATAGCACAGCCTATGATCTGTCAGTGCATTGTCGCAAATAGATCTGGGTCTGTGCAGTTTGCAGTTGGATTCAGCTTATAAATAAGTATATTGGTAGTGTACCAGAAGGAGCGCAACAAATTCCAAACAGTATAATAATTACTTTCAGCAAGGTATATATTACATGTAGGTACCACACAGTAACTGTGGCAAAAAAAAAATAATCTAAAGTGTTAACTAATACAACTGAGGTAAATTGCTGAAATGAAGACCACTCAACTCATTCTTACATTAAAGATACTACCTTAATAATAAAATTGTTATTCATTTACACACAAACACAGAACAATCATGAACCAACAATTTTGTACTGGGCCATTTCTCAGTTGTGTGGTTAATGCTGTTTAAACCAGGAAGTAGACTACAAAATGTATGCTGGAAGAATACTGTATGTACTTGCTGAAAAGCTGAGTCCAAATGCAAAATTATTAGAACATGGACCTCGATCTGCAGGATCATTATGTTACAGCAGATCAGGATCTTTGCTGCTTGCAAACTGACTCTACTTATAAGCAAGTATATAACAGCTGAAGAATCTGATAAAAAGCAAAATTGCCTGATGATACAAGTTGGAAGGGATTTTTATGAGGCTATAGCTATGTATGCACTTGACTTTCACACATATTATGTACAAACTTTCTTCAAGAGTGTTCCTTATATACTTCTGTACTACAACTTATTAAGCAGGGTCCAAGCATTGTACAGAGTTTAAGGAAAAGTAGTGGACTTTGAAAAAGTATTGGGAAAATGTGAAAAGTTTTGAAAGGTAAAAAGTCTTTTATGTTCAGAGAAGTTACTTAAAACTGCTGGATTACAAGACCTTTAAGCTAAAGAATATGATAAATGAAATAATACTCGTTGAATTTTTGAGATGTTAAAGATTTCTTCATCCAAATTTGCACAAATGTTGAATAACATATTTGCAAATAATGGTAACCTCAAAAATATGTCATGATCAAAACTAAATAAGATATCAGACCCTATCTATATTTACTTGATGAAGTGAATTTATTTACCTTAGTAGGAATCAATCAGTAAAAAATGAGTAAAAAATGATTATAAATATATGGATTTTCACTTGCTTCTTCAAGATCCATGTGTGCATTTTAGCAGGAAATTTGTTGGTTAAATGTAACTGCAAACATAAATAATCTTTAAGATTGTTACAAAGTTGATAAGAAATTGACACAAAGTTGAAAAAGCATGAAAATACTATATATATACAGTTTTAGACTGCTTTTGTATGTTAAAAAGCCACAAGAGTGGTAATTGTATTTCAAATACAAATTATTAGATGGCCAAGGAGGTGTATAATGTGTATGGTGTCAGTTCAAGAAAAGGCTACATCAACACTGCTTTCTCTGTGTACTAGGGGTGAAAAAAAAAGGCAGACAAACATGACACCCATGTTAGAAAGAGATCTCTTACCTGGCTGACATCAACCTTATTGCTAAAGTAGTTGACCAAAAAGTTTGTTTCAGCTGGATGTTTCAACCAGTGACCTTGGTCAATGTCCTCTCCAAAGGATCTCTGGTCAACATCCATTCAAATGGGACTCATCTGTAGGCTGCTTCCTAAATGCATAATCTTGAAGAAGGAACCAATCCATGTTTGTTGTCCCATTGCTGTCATTCTAACGACCTCTGCAAAATCAAGCTCATGCTCTTCCCCCAATGTTAAGGAGATTAGCAGAGTTTCCCAAGCAGTGAAGACTGCATTGTATCCTCTTTACCTGCATGACCAGAGCATCACACCAAGCATTGGCTAGCCCAATAAATGAACTGTATCCACAAGTGAACATCGGTAGCAATAGAGTTGAAGCAAATCATTCCAGTAGTTTCTGCAAATCATGTGTTTTGGCAGAACTCCTGTCACACCATATCTCTGCTACATGACCTGAGTCCTTCTAGAAGCGATTGGTTTCCAGCAACAAGTGCTGCCAGTTACAGCAAGTGCACTTGCACTCTTTTCTGTGACTCCTCCATTTCCGAAAGTTCCAATGACAAGCTGTAGAAGTGCTGTTTTCTGTCTTTATTGAGGTGGTCATTTTTACTGATTACGGTGGCAGAAGCATCAACATTTCTGCAGCTTAAGCAGTACAACAAAATAGGTATGTGAATTGTTGCCTACAATGCTTGCACAGCTTTGCTTTGCTGTAACACATCGACTGTGTAGTGCATAGGATCTTTCTGGTATTGTATCACAATAAATATGCTAGACACTTCTCACACTGGAATTTAATCTCTGCCATCCACTTATATTTGGCCTCCAAAAATGTCTAACACAGCATCTACAAATGTACACTGTGTATCAAAGTGCTACTCAATTTCAAATGGATCTTAAGAGGGACTCAAGATTTTTGCTGTCAACATGGCACTTTGTGGATGCACAGGTGTCTTTTCTTCTTGCATTCCACAACATCCTGTTCTCTGTGTTGAATGCGAGTTGAGTGAGATATGCATATGTGGAACCGGTATGCTATGCAATATTATGTGTCACAAGGAATAACATCGCTATGTACTCTGGATGCTAGGCCTGCACACCATTCTTTACGATTTCTTGCAGCTGTTCAGAAGTAGTTTTGCATTTTGCAGTTATTTCCAATCTGGTTTCCAGGCTGGCTGCATTTTTTTACGGCAATTTTCTATCTCTTTCTCCTGCACTTGCCACAGTGCTCTTTTGACATTACCTTTCTCCAAAAGGGAAAATTTCTCCTTTCTACCCTTTCTCCAAACTTTCCATGTACTTGCTTGATTGATATGGCAGCCAATGATCCTTTTCAGAGTACTTTGCCTCAAGTTCATTATCTGGAACACTGACATGGTTCCTATTCTAGGATGTGGCAGCTCTTAAAGGTACAAAGAATGGTAGATGAAACTGGGGTAGGTTTGAAGTTCTCTACAGGAAAGGTATATATTTGGCCCCTCTTCTTGTTGCTCAAATTTAATGCTTCATTAATGGTTCAGGACACACTGTAGGCATGCTTGTTGCATTCTGCATAGCCAAGAAAGTTGGAGGTTAGCTTTTTGAGGCGCAGATGACCTGATGTTTTTCAGATCTCTGCTGCTTTGTGCAAACTTAAAATTTGATTTGCTTCTCAAAGTTTGCATATTTATAGGTATTTTTATTTGTGGATAAACTTTTACAAATATCCAAAAATAATGAATTACATTGATGGTTTCAACTGTTCAAATACTGACAATATAATCACTGAACAAACACCTGTCAAGAATCAATCCCTTACACATGGTTTTCAACCAAGCAGTCAATATCAAACACAGATGACACAGCCAACACTAAGCTTGGTACTAACTAGACATATCATTATGATCTTTTACATAAAACACTTTCCATCAAGTGCACCAACAGTATGTTCTGATTATCATTCATTATGTAACAAAACATGTGAACAACTGTGCCTTGCTCAATATATAGTGGAGTAATAGCAGCTCATAATATAACGCAAAATTGGTCCTAATTATATACGACTTTGAGAAGTTGAATTTGTGTCATCTTGCAATTTTATGATTATTTACATGAAAAACATTTATATGTACCAGGAGACTAGTTGACAGGATGTGTACTCAGTGGTTTGGGCTGAAATTCTGTTAAGTTGCTTTAGAACAGTGCTGTAACATACACAGTGTTTAGTTAGTATTGTGGTGCTTCAAGCTATAGGTTTAGTATTTTACAGTTTTGTTGTTTCTTTCGATTAAAAATGTATGGATTATATGAGATGCTCTTTCAGGACTTTAATTTTAACAGGAAAGTTTGCTACCTGTAATTAGACATATACATTTATAGATATTTATTATTTTATTCATTCAGGTGGATAAAAACTCTGGTTAAATCTTAAATCATAATTGTAGTAAATAAATCATGTACATTATTGTCATTACTGTGTCTGCAGTATTTTCAACAGCATTTTCACTTGAATCAAGGATTGATGTAAATAAGTATCAAATAAAACATTTCTGTACATCTTTTATTATTTTTCAATTTTAATAATACTAGTATTTCAACACTTCATGCTTTTTCTTTTCTCTTACTGATCTTGCACCACAAGCTGGAAGCAGTGAGTGGAAAAGACATCTATTGGATACAGTATACATACATGTGCACTGAAAAAATATAAAATGTTTTAAATTTTTTTTATTTGTACATGGGCTAAAACACATTAAAAATATATTTTATTAAAATAATGAAGCTGAGTTAACAAATAACTTTGCTGATTGCTAGGAATGTATCAACAAGAAAATGAGGTGACTTTCAGCATCACAATGGCTGTTTTTTTTACGGGTCATTAAATCTGTTTCTGAGCAACAAAATCCACTGTAGCGAAGCCATAGATTTAACATCATTATCTGAATCTGACAGCACATCAGCATCATTTTGTTAAATTACTTAGTCTTTATGTCAGAGTGCTTTCTGTCACAATTTATCAAATTCTGTTAAGCAGTTTTTGAGAAGTCATTTAAAGTTTTTCTGCTTTATGGCCAGATGACTTAAAAATTACATGTCATCTTTCAAAAGAGTTAAAAATATGGCAAAAAAAAATTAATTAATAAATATGTAAATATCTTGCAGCTTTGTCTGAAGACTTTACTACATCATTTCATTTTACTATTTTCTAAAAACAGTGGAAGCAAAACATGCATCATATTGATTTGTCACAGAAAGACAGTCAAAACCCAATAACTATATTCTGAATAAAAGTAGATCTACACAACATCTTTTTCCTTATAAAAATCAATCTCAATTGCTGTAGTTCTAGCCTGATTACCAAAAAATATCATCATTGCATGTCACAGGCAACAGTCTGCTCTCTTCCCTTATCACCTGTGGCTACCTGTGCCGAGATTTCCTTGTTTCTCATAAATATGCATAAACCTAATTAGTCAATCACTGAGTAGTGCAAGTAAAATTTTCTTGCCATTGTGACCCAATATCACCTTTCCAGCTTTGCTAGCCAAGGTTCCAATGTGTTAACCTTACATACACCTTGATGAACTGAGCATACATTTCTGTACTTCGGGTCTGTTAATTTCATTGGATGTGGCAGCAAGCCACCGTATCCAATCAAAATTAGGTTGTTCAAATCCAAACACTAATCCTACATGAACGAGACAAGGGGAGCACACCACTTGAATGGACTGAATAAAAAAAGCAATTATCCACTGCCAGTCTGTGTTTGCACAAATTCCTTTTACTCAAATACTTATATTGGCTTTCCTCTGGTACAGAGTCATATTTTCAATGTTAAACTTAGAAAGTATCCTCTTTAGGTCAATTGCCGCCACTATTTTTGGCCAATGTACAATGAACCACACTATTTGTTATTTGGCATTACATGCTAAGGGAGGCAACTCATGAGCTCCAATAAATGTTGCTATGACAAAGCACCAATATATGTTTAATCCGCCAAGATGAATAAGGGGTTATCATATATAATAAACCTTGGCTAGCGAAGATGTGACCTTTCAAGTGGTTTGAACAAGTCAACGTTTCTATTTCACAGTTGATTATTGATTGATAAAATGGACACTTTACTGATGGTAGAAGATTGTTACATTGTCTTGTTGACAACAGTTTTATTTACATGAACTCATGAAAACAGAGGAATTTTCTGCAAAGGCAGTCAAAGGTAATGACCAAGTACATCAGATTGTTCTCTGTGACTTCTGATGATGACTAGAAATATGTTCATTAAAGATGTATGCTCCACCACAATGCCTGGTCAACACCTTCAACTTCACTGAATGGGTGAACAAGGGTAACAATATATACTGCCTTTCAAATTTATTGAATTGGGATAAAAAAGTAAGTCACAATTTTGTCACTGTCACTGCTTAATTTATTTTAAAGAGACTAATACTCAGGTATATATTCTATCAATACATAAGTCCACTGGTATATGAACTATCAATACATTAAGACCACTGGTATATGAACTACCTATACAAAAAAGACCACTGGTTTATAATCTATCTAAATATTTAGATCATTGGTCTATAACCTATCTATACATTATGACCATTGGCATATAACCTACCTATACATTAAAAAATCTGGTCTATAATCTACCTTATCATTAAGATCAATGGTCTATAAGCTGCCTATACATTAAGACCACTGGTCTCTAATTTATTAAGACCAATATATAACCTACATATAAATTAATACCACTAGTCTACTTTCTACCTAGCAAAGACCATTATCTATAAGATCCTTATTATCTGATCACCTAAGTGGTCTTGACAGTGTTTTAACTGCATGTTAACTAAAATTCTAAAACTGATCTTAATTTTCATGCCTGTGATAGTGAAAATGAAAACATTATAGTCTTCAAAATATTATTTATTTTACATTAAAATGAAATTCATGTTTACATGACATGACAATGTATCATACACAATCATATTTAGGATTCTTCATTCTCACCCTTCTTTCATACATACTCTCTCTCTAAATTAACCATTCATAAGAGACTGAGACCGATGGACAGTCTGTTTAAACAATTCTCCTTAATAACAAAGGTGATGCATGTAAATGCAAAACAAAACAAGAAAGTCGCAAAAACAGCTTTCTATTTAATTCTGAGAAGTCAATTATAACTGAAGAAATCAATTATGACCAAAATTAATTGTGTGTATGGGCTGACCCCTAATGGATTAGAAGTCACAAGTAACAGCAACAACTGATGATGTCTTTATGATCATCATCCAATTAAGGATATTAATAGACTTTGCTGTCCCACTCTATTGCAAAACAATTCACAGACTTTCCTGTACCTCTCTTTTGTTGAACATTTCAAAGACATTCCTGTCCTCAGTATTGAAGAACAATTCAAAAACCTTCCTTTCCCTCTGTATTGAAGAACAATTTCAATACCTTCCTGTCCCATGTATTTAGAACAATTCAAAGATCTTTTTTCCCTTGATACTGTAGAACAATTTATATATCTTCCTCTCCTTCCGTATTGAAGAACAATTCAAAGACCTTCCTTTCCCTCTATATCATTGAACAATTCAAAGACCTTCCTGTCACTTCTATAATGTTTTAGATTTCAAAGTTCTTTCTGTTCTGAACATATGTAAGAAACTTGAATTGTATCCATAGAGAACAAATGCCCCACCTAGTGCCTGATAATTGGAGGATAAGGTGGAGGGTTTAATGCCATTTCTTAGCACATAATAGGCTACAGGCAGTAGCCAATATATTTGGTGGAGGAAGTTTGTAAGACAACAGGAAAAACAACCAACCCATGGGAAGCTACTGGCAAATTTTCTCACATACTGTTTGTTGAGTGGTCTGTAAGGCAAGCATTAATAGAGACAACTCAGCCACCCAGGGCTCCTGCCTGATAAGTAACATAAGTGCAAAACTCTACTGTATGGATGGACAGATAAATAATGGTAACACTGTATACTGTTACCACATTTGTGATCGAGGTTTGAAAAAGACCTTAATGTTCCTCGTACTTCTAAGATTCTTCTGCTGACACATACTGATAAGCAGTCTATCTAAGCATTAAATATTTAAATTAAATAATTTTTGTCTCCTGCCCTATACGAGTGATCACACAAATATGGAAGGGGTATAATTATGCATAACTTTACAATTAAGTCACCAAAAACACACGAGATACATACCTGAACATGTACAACAAGTCTACAACTGCCTGTTTCATTTACTCATGCAAAGTGTTTGAAAATTTATGAAAAACATCATTCATTCAATTGTACTTCTGTTGCAAATTTGTAGTTTTCACTTCAATAAGTCCAATGCTGCATTTCTGGTTGACTTAGTCTTCTGAACAAACACTTCTATCACATAAAACATTGTCCTTATTACAGTTCTCCACTGAAAACTGCTCTTTATGTTCATGTTGGCCCTAACAGTGGATGAACAGCAGGCAACACAACCCAACATATGGGTCAGCCTTTTAATGTAGGTGGGTAAATACACATCTTTGTAAATATGTACTACAATATCTATAACACAGGCCTTAATCTTGAATGCTTTCTGTTGGTATCCAGTGCTAAGAATGATAATGAAATTGTAGCTCTGGCAGGGTAGATGGATATAAAGTCATTTCCTTGTGGCTACAAAGAGGCACAAAGCACATTAAGCAGTAGTTGTTGAAAGCTGATGACATCAAATTCATTGACAGTTTGTACCACAATGAACCATATTAATCACAAGCACAAACAATGAAAATTCGTATTTTTACAGTAGCCTTGTGTTTCTAAAACTGTGTTGATTACACAATTTGACAGGGATTCATAGGCCCCAAGACATTACAAACTCCTGTCCTGATAATATTTCAGGCACGATTCAGATAGTTGACTGAATTTTTTCATTGCACTCTAGGATTTCCATCAACCTGGCAAGTGTTTTTTTAACACGCAGAGCTGTCAGTCTAGCGGCAGGATTTTGACTCCAGCATTCACACATTAGCTTAGAAAGGTTCTTCAAATACTGAAAGATAAAAAGAGACATGTCCAGTACACATCTATACTTGCATCAAATCTGGATAAAAAATTTCCTGATAAGTGGACATTTACCAAAGATGTTTACATTTTTATACATGAGGTTCAGAAAATTCATGGACTAGTGTTAGTCATTTTTTCCATTTGCAGCAGTTATAGGCAACCACACATACTCCCTTTCATCTTACCATGAAAGTTAACTACAATATATATATATCCATAATTTGCAATTTATTCAAGTTTGGAAGTCATTATATATCTATGGAACTGCCAACATACTTACATTCTGATACAATCTATTTTTTAAAATACAGCTAGAAATGCAGCCATCAGTTGCTTTTCACTTAGAGTACATAGGCCAGATGATGCTGAACTGATTATGTTATGAAGGTGGACAATGACTTTGATACAGATACAAAACCATTTATGGTGTAGGGGTAGAACAGTTTGGTATTATAATTTATCTTGCTATTCTCTTTTTAGCTGTGCATTAGTACTGAACTATTGTTATCAGCAGATATCATAACTTGAATATGGACATATTTCATTTTTTAAATTTTCTTTTTTAACATAACCTAACTGCTTGTTGGAATTCCACATACCAACAAAATGAATGATCTTCTCCCACACTTGGTTGGGGCAGGAAACCAGTTAGTGTTTAACTAAAGCAACTGTTTTTCAAGCCTGCAAATGTTTCTTAGCAGAAACACTCAAGGTCCAATTTGGTCATTTTATAGTCAATCAAACAATTAGTACTACTGTGCACATCCAGCATATATCCTCAGTTCTTATCAATAATTAGAGGAACTAAACAAATTAAGTTTTATTTGATGCTACAAATAAGGAGTATGTTTTTTTTTATCCATTTAGAGCCATACCATTAAGCACATTAAAAACTGAAATTCCACTGAAAACAAACCATGCTTATCTTCCCAAATGCTTTTATTCTTTGATTTCAATAAGCTTTACCTCTGTCAACCACAACCTCTATACTATATTGAATGACCTCTAACCCTAATGAAAAGAGGATAGCATTAATTCACGTGCAAAAATTGATGAAGATATTGAACTATATATGACTGGCACAAAAAAATGACTTCCTTTCTAATCCAATAACATGACAACTTTTCCAACTACCCAACAAACAGATTGCTCTGACCTACTCCTAAAAGGATAAAACACTTTCAATGATTCAAGCAGCTATTTAACAATCTGAAGTTTCTGATGTAGATTTTGAGATGAACCATACAGAAGCGAATTACAAAAGTCAACTCTAGAAAGTACCAAGGAATAAGCAAGTGTTTTAGTGGCAACAGAAGGAAAATTGTTAATGGAGCATCACATTCCCAGATATGCAGGCTTGCATTGTGTTCATGGCATGCTGTAATGAGATAGCATTGTCAAGAGTGACACCTAGGTTTCTTACTGATTGTTTGAATTTAATGTTGGTGTTGCTGATAGTTACTGAAGTAATAGATAGGAATCAGAAAGTCTCATGACCTTAGACTGAAAGGGGAACCTATATATAGAGGTCACTTGTGTACAAAGGTCAGTTTTGCCTCATCCCCATGAGTTGCTGCTATTGATTGGTTCGACTATTGATGCTACTGAGTTGACCAAAGATTACCACTGTTCTTAAAATCTACTTCAGATGCTATTTTCCTTGTCTACCTCAAGAAGCCCGATTTTACTTAGAAAAAGGCACAGGCTTGGAGTGACAGCCTGTAGTACAAGCATCACTAATTACCCTAAATAGCAAACAGACCTGCATGAGCAATCGGGTGAAAATTTGACTTCTTTGGGTTTTTTGTGTTGGCAAACTGGATCTAATGAAATGCAAGCAGAAAGACTACTGTAGCACGTCTTTCCCACTTGTTCATGCCACAGAACTCATAACAATAAAGTCATTGAAAGATGAACTATAGGTCACAGAGACATCTTTCTGCAATAAGGGTATAATACTTATCAAGATGCATACTGTCACCAAGTTTTAAGATTCTAAGATGCATGGTATGCAAGAGTTATGATTCTAGGATGGATGGCAGACCTGCCAACCCTAACAAGACCCCTGTAAAGCAGTCAAAAGCTTATGATAACTCAGACCAATTTTAAGTAAGATGTAAAAAAATATGTACTGCTATTGTCAAGTTAGAAAATATACATTTAAAATGTTTAGAAGTGTAATTGGAGACTGATGCAGTGATAGTAAACATCATGTTCAAATAAAAAGTTTCTAAAGTACACACAGATCTTAATTACCTCCAGTACAGTTTCACAAACTGCAGTTCCAAACCTATAGAACTCAATGGCTTCTCACTATCTCTCAATCTGATGAAATGCTTGTTTTTTTTTTTTCAATTTCATGCGATGATAGCAATAATCTCTTTTGCCAAGAGGCATAATCAAATCAACATATGATGTCCAATAAATGTAATTGTTACCCTTCCAGATTTGTTTTCCCTAAGAATTCTGAGTATTACTTTTTATTATTCTGTGCTTTTTAAACTATTAAGAGGCTTATTGTCTCTATTCTTCTGAACACGTATTGCTTCTTGGATGCTGTTTTAGAAAAACAACTTGATCATGTAGATGTTTGGCAAAAAAAATTGTGCAGTTTAAAGTGTCTGGGGTACTCCTGTAAAGTTAGTCTGGTTCACTTATCAACTCTGTTGATTCTGCTATAAAACCTGGATCTGAATTAAACACAGACATGTTAAAATCAGGATTTTAACACAGCAATCATATTTCCATAATTTATATTATTATTCCTTGAATGCTATTTTAGGGGTAATTTCTGTCAGATTTGCAGTCAAACTGTAAGAGCTGGCAGATCTGGATGGTATGTACACAGTATACCAAAAATTCATTTGGTCATGAGATAAATGCAAAAACTTAACTAAAGGGTGAAATGGCAGTCATCATGACCATTTTCTTTTGTATGAGATGCATATAATTGCAAACTTCATGATTTTAACATTTAATACACATTGGAGAAGCATAAAATATGTGCCACAATCACTGACTATTGTACTAATCTAATTTTATACTAAAGTAGTAGTGTACATCAAGATCAAGTATCCCCTCAGCAAGTTTAGTTGTTCTAGATGGGACAGTATGTACATAGCATGAAAAAACCTAAATGGTCTGGGTTATACTATGAGGATGAGAACGTGGGTTTCCTTCAATAATTTGCTATACATCACCTCAAATCATAACTTCCTTGGCACATGTTGTCATGGAAAAATTGAAATATCTGCAAACTATTTTTCTTTAGTGCATGCCTGTTCCCCATGATTATGTTGGCTCTAGCAATGGACTAAGTTGCTAATGTCAACAAAACTTTATGATGGCAGTTAATTTCCATTTTAGGACTACATTTTTGGCAATCAAAACATTTCAGGTTTATAGCAGGCAACCATGCTGAAATGAATAATCAAATATAGCTGTAATGTTATGGGTCTTTTTTAGGTTAATTTAATCAGAAAATGGATCAAATTTCAAAGGTGAAAAACTTGTAGAAATATACAGTTTAACTTTTGATCAATGAATGATCACATTAAAAAGAAACATAGTTCACACAATAAATTGGGAATTATATAAAATAAATGCTAGCAAATTATAAGTAAACACTAAAGTAAATGAGAGCAAGATCTGGAATGGAAAAGTCCATAGCACAGCTCTTTTCAGGTGAACCAGAACTATTTTTATGGGTTATTTGAGGACAAGATATAATGTTTTCAACAACAACACCAGTGTCCAAGAAAAGTGATTTCACTTCACTTCCATGACAAATCACACATTAATTCACAAATTCCTTTTCACCTCAACAGCAATGTAATAAAAACTCACCCAAATATTATGTTTAGCTATTTACAGAGGTAAATTTGAGATAACGGAAAACTCTACAGTGCTGCCTTACTCTAATGATATTCAGGAAACCCATAAAAGGGTATCATGTAATTGTTATTGGTAAGGTCATCTTATACAGGGGTACATATATGAAAAAATACAATTAAACCAGTATGATAAAATCTATCATCATACCCATGTCATATCAGTGACTGCCCTATACTGAAACACTTCAAACAAGAAGGACCACTGTGAAATTATCATTTACCTCATCGTTATTCCATCTGTTTGAGATTTGAGGTCTGCATTTCTGTACACATACCACCTGACACATCTCTTCAAAACTGGGGTCATTTCCAACACAGTCATAGAATGGAACCTGGTAGTCTTCAACAATGCCTGTAACAAGATTAAAAAAGTTCATCATCATTTAATATCAGAAAAGATACTTTCATTTCACTAACTATTGTGGTGTAACAATTTTCAGGGATTTCATTGTTGTCCCTAACCATAAAATTTAAGACCAAAATGAAAATTAGCAACATATAATGAAAAAGCACCCCCCCACACACACACCATTTCTTACTGTGTTTGATTCCTGGAGATCAACAAGGTTTTCTGATACATCAATGTCATTAATCTGGTACTAAGCTATTAACATTTACGAGAGTGTTTATATATTTTTAACCCTTTAAAAAAGAAGTATGAAGCATTTTATATTGTTTCAATGCATACTATGGAGATCCAGCTGATGCAATTTCAATTCAACGCCTTCAATCGATATGTTGTGAGATAAGTAGAGAGAAATGATAAAACAAATAAGGTGATCAAATATTAGTATTATTGAAAATGAAATAATAACAATAAATAACATTAGTATCTGAAAATTAGCTTTAATACTTTTTCAAATCAATTCAAGTGAAACTCTTGTTGAAAAATGTATATACTTGTGGAAAGCATGTCTCACACTTCACTGATTTTCAAAGAAAACCATTGAATCAACATAGGTTATTCAAGTCTGCTAGTATGTCAGGTAAATAATCATAAAGTTGTTGAATTAAAAAAGTCTAGGTTTCTCAAAGCCATGGATAAAGATGTCTCATCTTTCACACATTTCTGCCTCAGTCGCAATCAACAATTCATCATGAATCAGCTTGGTTGATGAGATTTGAAGGTCCAATGACACAATACAAAGATATTCACATATGATGTCTTCCTTTTTTCTGATGGTCTCCATGACCTGTTTAGCATATCAAATGTGGAAATGTGATTTTAATTTTTCTTTGTACTCTTATTTATTGCAAAGTCACGTGCTTTAAGTTGGTTTACACATGCAGCAGGCTCAAAAAAAGGTGTCATACCATTGTTTTTCAATTCTGTTAGAATGTTAGCATTTTGATGGGCTCTGAACACATCTACTACATCTACTACTGTTTGTTAAGGAGCAGCTGGTCACATGTCTGGTTTGCATGCCGAATGAGGATGTTATCCATACCAACAGAGATTTGAATAGAGTTTTACCATGCATAAGTCAATGTATTAATGTCAGGGTCAACATAAAGTACACATGGTGCGACTTTATGGACTGTGTTTTTATGGACTTTAATAACCCACTAGATTGTTGTATTGGCTGCATTTTCTTCCTCTGATGTTGAGTGTAAGTAATTATGACGGGGATGGTTGATTCGTGCTCATACTGGTGGTACTATTGTTTTAAGCATTGATGTCACTGCCATTTGCTATCAGGATAGTTGTGTTCCTTTGTATTCTCTTTTTTGGTATTTGTAAAGGTTAATTAATGAAATTAAATACCTACAAATATGCAATCTTTTACAGGAAAAACCATAAATTTAAGTATCCATGAAAAAAAAATGATAGGACAGTACTGGGAATGTCAAACTTTTATTCTGGTAACTCTCCATACATGACTATCAATTTGCCAATTATAAAACACTACTTTATCTACTGTTACAATTCTATGGTCATAAAACTAAATAACGAAAAGATGCAAAATCAACAAGAAAAATCAACAAGTTATTTAAAACTTAACAAATAATTCTCCAACTTAAAAATGAAAATGAAAGAGGAACTTAGAGTATTATAAATTAAATCCAAAATAATTCCAAAATTTCATTCACAAGTCCTAAAGAATTGAATGTTCCGAATGAATTCCAGAAGCTTAATATATCAAAAGTGTACTGTTCCAAAATCCTTTGAATAAATCACTGCTTTCTGAGTGCACACATTTGTAAAATAATACCATGATTTGTGTGCAATGGCAGCATCTCTGGAATATTTCTTCCTTTTAAAGAGTCCAGCTAAATATCTTCAAATTATGATTTCCACAGACAATGGACATAACTAAAATATTAAATTAAGATGTGAAAATTTGGAAATTTCATTAAATAAAGAACTTTTTCCCAAATCTAAAAACCAATAACTGAGAGCTCTATATCAGATCCAATTGTCATAAAATTAAACTAAACTCTGAACCTTCATTGAAAATATAATAATCAATCAAGGGCTGCATATGCATATTCTAGATTTCCCAGTCTGGAGTAACATACAGGACTCTGAATGTTGAGTAAAGCTTTACGACAGATAGGTTTAATGTATTAAGAACAATATTGCAGTATATTGAGCAAAAAGTCAAGCTCAAAGTGCAAAAAGAAATAAATGGGCATTCTGTAATTTCATATACAATATTATGATGTAGAGCATTCAGTATTTTTCAGTTTGACTCATCCAGGAGTATTTTAAATTTTGATGTGTACACTATCCAAAAAAGCTTCAGTTTTATGCTTCAAACTTTCAGTGAATAAAGGCTCAAATCCACTTACCCATTGTGATGCACCTTCTCCCAATCTCCCACATTACTAGTCCAAATGAGTACATGTCTCCCTGCCTGTACGAGTCAAAGTGACTCTTGTTAATGGACTCGTCTAACACTTCTGGGGGCATGTATCTTTTTGTTCCCTGTCGTGTATTTGTAGCAATGTCCACCTCACTGGATTCACTTAAATAAACAAGCAATAGACACTGTATAAGCATGACATGAGGTTCACTTGGGCCTGAGATCGCTCACCTGGCATTGTCAGCTGGATGTTTCTATATATATTTTTTTCTGTGTGCTAATTGCATGTGGCATGAAAACAACGTACAAGTTTTTACTATATTTTGTATCTTCATCTATATCTGATGGTATGTTATTTATCTAATATTAAAAGGTCTATATCTTGGGATGCTTTCTGTCAAAGTTATCAAACTCTCCTGAAAAGTATTAGAAATCGTGGGGGCATTTTTCTACTTTTAGTAACAGCAGATCAGTGGTTTACAAGCTTGAGGGCTCTTTAAGACAGTATGTTTTCTGTTATATTTTTTGTCAAATTTTGTTGAATAGTCTTGGCAAAATAAGTCTTTCAAATGTTTTTCTATTTTTTGTAATGGCAGCCATAATTGATGGTGATCAGCATTATCTGTACAAGCTTGAAAGCCCTTCATGCCAAGATGCCATCGGAGCAGTTCTGGAGAATAATTCAGTTTGAGTTGGGAGTTTTTTTCCCCAGGAATATGGCCATACTTCATGTTGGATTGTCATCAATTGCTTTCTGTTAAATTTGGGTAAATTCTGTTTAGCAGCTTGAGAAGTCACTGAAAGTCTTTTAACAAATTACCATGAATAACTGTAGAAGTCCCTGACTTGGCATCTTACAAACAGGATCATTCCAAAATCACATTCTAATGAACTAGACAGCTACATGCAAGACCTAGTGATTCTTAGGGCTATGCTGGTTGAGGTTCATTATCTCATCACTGCCATGGTGGCCAGATTGGTCTGAGTATGATGGGACGAAAATGTACACTGACACTATTTCAATTATTTCTGCCTTTCCTATCATTACTCTTCTGACTGTCCTATCACTTCCGTCTTTATTTTGTCTTTGACCACATACCACTCATTTCTTAATAGTCAATTGTGAATGCGTCAAAGTATTCACAGGTAGACAGAAAGGCTTGTCTGCTTTTAGTAAAAGTAGCCATATTTTAACGTGGTTTGATACCAATTGTATAAATCTGAAAGCCCTTAACTTCAGAATAAATTCTATCAAATTTAGTCAATTTCTTTGAAGTGGTTTTTAAGATGTCATTTAAAGGTTTTATTTTTATTTTTAGCAACAGTGGCCATACCTGAAAAGTGATTATCATCATTTGTATAAATTTGGGAGCAACTCATGCCAGAATGCTGTCTGTCCAAATTGGTCCTGTGGTTTTCAAGTTTAAAATAATTGTTGACAGATATGATGCACACAATGCCATATCATAAACTCACTTACCTTACAGCCAGGTGAGCTAACAAAAGACTTTGCAAAAATGCAAACAAATGTAAAGAGAATTAATTATACATTTAATATAGACAAAGGTTCTGTGGAACACACTGTTTCTTCCTGTCTCAACCTACTGCATTTCTGTTTGTTACTTGTTACGTATGTGATTAAATTGCTTGTAAGTTTTAAAATTC
>QKMX01346046.1:17489-30226 GCA_003401595.1 Venustaconcha ellipsiformis | reverse complement strand
AAAACTATTATTTCTGCCCACATTAACTTGCGCCCCTCTTCTACATGCATAATAACACATCACATGAAACTATTTACGTTCATGTAAGAACATTAATATAGGCGTGTTTGGGTCTGCAATTTTTCCCCAGATTATTTGTGTAAGTTGGCGCTCCACAGTTTCGTATTTTGCATTGGGTTAGACTTTTGAAGAAAAATAATTCCTTTGGTTTCCTTGCTAGTTATACTGGATATTTATAAAAGACTTTGTATATCTTAGGTATTGTGAAATAATATGTTGTTGTTGGTGGCTGACCGATAGATGACCAATGGCTATTATAGAGGGGGTGGTGAACTAACAGCTTAGTTCTGCCCTGAAGTTCTATTATATACAAACTGTTTGTAAATATCAATTGGCATTTGTTTTTCCACCTGATATAAACGTCAAACTCGTGACCTGCAGTTTATAAAATAATCTTTCTTAATCAACCTACGTTGCCAGGATCTGATGTATTCCTTAAACCACCACCTGACCTGGTGGTGTACATGATATTGCTTTAAATTGTTTTGTACCCGGACCGTTACATATGGTTGCATTTTTAAGCACAGACACGCACGCAAACTCACAAATATTGTTCACAAGGGCACACGGTTTCGCAAACCCAACGTTTATATATGAAATTGAATATTATTTTGAAATGTGATCTGGTTTCCTTTACAGAAACAAGAAACATGAAAATCCAAAACAGCTTGAAAACTGCAATGGAATAAAATACTAAATGGCAAGAGGGTCCAGTTGGACACATAATCATCAGCTCTGCTATTCAATTTGGCAATATAATTTTCCACCCTATTTATATGATATTCAAAATTTCAACGTCATCTGTGTGTAACAGACTGGTGAAGGAAAATTAAGAGATTCGGTTCTTAATGTTAGATGCACTCCGCAAATTATTTCTAAATATTGACAGTTACTGGACATTTCATATAATAAATTTTCTATATTATAAAGGCCTTCCTTAGAAAGTAATAATGATAAATTGCACACTTTGCAAGAAGGGTGTTTAAAATGTGGACCAATTATTATACAAAGGACGAAATCGAAATTAATGTTATTTAGTTTGCTAACTGTAGTTGGAAGATGATCTTTAACAAAATAATTTGTACATTCGTCGACACTAATTCAACCAATTCAATGCCAGGACCAAATTTCAAATTCAATGCCAAGACCAAATTTCACGTTTACCAGCTAGTTTTAATTTCAGGTCTGTATAAACAAGTTACTATTTTCTCTTACACCAAGAAGTGAAGTTTTATCGAAAACTACTTAAAAAGTCTTTCCACTTCTTTTGGTCAAATATAGAATTTTCCTTTTATACTTCGGTAATATATTTGGGACAAGAAGAAAGTACTGCTCACAATTATTAGCTTGTGTTTATTATTACCAGCTGTTAAACATTTTTTGCATCAAAACGATGTTCAAGAAATACAACACTATTTTGTTCTCCTTCTTGCTTATGACACGAAGTTATCTATAATAATTATACAAGTATTATAAAATAGTAGATGGTCCATTTTTATATAGATAAAACAAGCATAACATGTAAATGCATGAATAGGTTTTTGAAAATCCCTTACAATTTAAGTTATTTTTCTTTATTGACATGACTCCGGATCTCCATAATTTAAAGGTTTTGTTCAGCCAAAAAAAAATGGTTATCTAACATCTTCGTTACGAAAGAATCCTAATCCAAGAAGTTATATAAAATTCACACATGAGTGCATATTTGTATGTTTTCCTTAAAAGATTCTACAAGATCTTTCGGTTAACTGGAAAAATGATTTATTTACTTCATTTATATATGAGGTGGATGAATTGGTACATATACACAATAACGCAAAAACTCCTTTTAAAAAACATTTCACACAATATAAATATCTACAACTGAAATAAGACTCCAGGTTATAACCTGCACGTCTTAGGACATGTATATTCAACGGATGTAAGTATTCTAATTGTTATAGAGACATCTTACAGGTCAACTAAGGTGGACTTAGTGCTAGGGGCAATTTCATTAGACATTTCAACTGTTTCTGACGTCGGACTGATTACAGTTCGTGGTTTTTTTTAGGCTAGTCATATCAGGTGTGATATAGCTTATGAATACAACATATTGACCGAAAACAATATTGGCTAGGACTGAATACCATTGCGCCCAATTAGAGACAAAGACCTATGGAAAAATCATATTCTGTGAGCGTCCGATTTACATAAAATGGTTTTCACGTAAATTTTAAATCAGATGGATATCAAAATTTCTAAATAATGTTTCTATCTGCAATTGTTAATTTTAAAATTTTGTCCATGAAATCTATAGCAGTATTGCATTATATCCGGAACTGCTTTACATTAACGGGAGCTATAAATAATGAGAGCTGTATTATTTCTTGTATTCGAAAATACACGTTTTCACGTTAGGCATTGTATAGAGAAGTATGTTACAAAAGGGGAATTTCCTCAGGATAATGGAATAATTTTACATGTAGAAAACTCAATGATAGCTTCAGCCATAAAAATTTGTTCAGATTTTTTTTTCTTTTAATTCAAATAAATCAAAAGAGCAAGTGAAACGATTATACAAATAACATAATCTTTAAATGCGACACATAGAGTTCAAACATAGCACGATATAATTTCTCATAATCAATCCGGTTTTTCACCGGGTTATTCAATAACTCATCAGCTAACATACATTTATAATACTATCTGTTTTGTGCTAGATCATGGAAAGGAAGTTAGGACCTTTTCTTCGATTTTAGCAAGGCTTTCTATAGAGCTGGTACAAATGTTTGCTCCCAAAATTAAAAAGTTTTGATTTTCACGGAAAATTCATATTATGGCTTGAAAGATATTTTCTGTCAAGAAAGCAACCGATTATTATACATTCCAAAACCTCAGATGTTAGATGATACGTTAACGCTGGAGTCTCCCACGGATCACTTTTGGGCCACTGTTGTTTGTAGTTTTCATCAACGATATTGCAGTTTTGTAGAGAACATAGAAATATCATTAGGATATTTGCTGACGATACAGCGTTGATAATCAGATAAAAGTTCCTTTGGCTAGTTACATTTAATCCAGAAAGAAATGAATCAATGCTAATAACACGAAAATGGAAACACCATCCTATATTATGCATGGCCAAAAGAAACTAATAAGAGTTTTATAAAGGTCTCAAAGTCAAACTAGATCGATTATCAGTGGAAAAATGTGCAAATCTTACATTGTTCCAATTTATGACTACGACGATCACGTTTGGGCCAAATGTGCAATGCACGATAAAGAATCACTAACTAAAGTAAATGTAGAGGCGATGAGAATAATAACTGATGCAACCAAACGCGAATCTCCTTCACAACTGTGCCATGAAACAAGCTGTGAGAGTCTACACTCTCGCCGTTACAAGAATAAACGGCTTCATTTATTTAAACCTTACCACGCACCTGCTCCCGCATTTCTTCAAGATTCAATTCGACTTCTATTTATAGAAAAAAGACCTATTCCATTCGATCTTCATATGATCTTCGACCTACAATGTATAGAACAACCGTGCTGTATAATTCATTTCTACCATCTGCAATTCGAACATGGAACTTGTTACCCAATGAAGTAAGGAACAACTCTTTAATACTTAATTTTAAAGACTATATGAACCGCTATAAAAGAAAAATCACTCCATCTTAATACTACACTGGTGATAGAATGTCTCGGATCATGCATTCAAGGCTTAGAACAAACTGTACTAACTAAAATTACGATTTATATTCGAATCTTGTGTTTAATAATAGATATCATTCCTGTTGTGAAATTGAGCATGATAACACTTCTTTGACTGTTTAGAATATTAAAATCGAATTGACTAAATCCTACACACACACACACTCCCTTTCGCTCTTACGATTAAAACATTATTTGGCAACCCTATGTTAAACTGTTGAAAATAAGACAAAATTATATAAGTTTGGAAAGTTATATTAGGATGAATAAGAGATTTAATCAATTGACTGAACTGACAACCTTTTGAATCGCAACTAATTGGTTCTTATTTATTGGTATGCTTTCTATGTAAGTTTATGAATATTTTCTGTTTAACCTTTTGTACCGACATCGAGATATTTGGTGTTATGTATTCCTTCTTGTTACAGTTGGGTAGGCGGTGCTAATAAGTTGATGCTTTCTACTGAATCCTCCAAAATCATACGTTAGTAATTGCATTTGACAAAGTTTCTCAAATAAATATGGTTGAAACAAACTAAACTCATCTGTTCTGGTACACAATGGGGATACTTTGTACTTCACATATATTTACTTAGAAGTTTTGGATTGGAGTCTTTATGAATATGTCTTATATGCAAGAAGAATATGATGAGTTCTATCAAAGTCAAATAAATTAGATTATCTTCATATTCGTTCAGATAGTGAAATTTATGCCATTTGAACATACTATAGAATTAAATTATCACGGTTTAGAATTTTTCTATGTATAAATTTTACCTAATCACTCACAAAGTAAGTAAAGTCCGAGGGACTTTATGTTAACATTGTGCGTGATTAAATAAAATTTACACATCGATAATGAGAATTTATCGATGTGTAAATTTTACCTATTAGAATGTATCGATGTGTAAATTTTCCCTAATCACTCACAAAGTAAGTAAAGTCCGAGGGACTTGATGTTAACATTGTGCGTGATTAAGTAAAATTTACACATCGATAATGAGAATTTATCGATGTGTAAATTTTACCTATGAGAATGTATCGATGTGTAAATTTTACCTAATCACTCAAAAAGTAAGTAAAGTCCGAGGGACTTGATGTTAACATTGTGTGTGATTAAGTAAAATTTACAGATCGATAAATACCCAACCATGATTGGCAAAAAGGGGTGAGTGGTCGAGTGCAGGAAGGTCTGTGCAATCACATTGTTTTAACTTATAATGGTCCATTTAATCTGGAGTTTGTAAAGTTTGATTGGAAATCACAGGAGTAGGAGGGTGGGTTTTTGCTGTTGTTATTATTTGGGTGTAAGGTGTTGATATAGATAAAACTTTACAACAAATGACATGAAAACAGGGAACTATAAGTAGCCCGCAGAATTTATCGATTTGTACAAAATTGCAGATCAGTATCACGCGACCGTCTACATCAAGTCAAATTGCAGTAAACGCATTCAACACATAACAATTGGAATTATTACAAAATAAAAGAAAAAACTCCAAACAAAACATTAAATACAAACACAATATCATTTTCAGTTATGATTTTATAAATTCATATCAAGGACGATTCTAAATCAATGTTTTATTTTAAAAATGCCTCAATAAAAGAAACACAAACTTCTGCATTACGCAATTTTGGAGCAAACTCCTTAATTATTACCTCATTCAAATACACGTGATATCCAGCCATGAGCTGATTGTTATATTTTCATTTGATCTATATTTAGCCTCCCGAGTTCAGCTGCTCCTCATATGCTGCCAGTTTAAACTGGTTGATTGACAAAAGTTCGTGTGTTGCTCTGTATATATTACAACATCTAATAATGCAAATACTAATATGTAAGTAATAATTATAAAAATCAGTGAGGCGTAAACTGATCACAAGTTATCAACAAACTGTAGTCATTTCTTCTTTTTTGTTAACATCTTAAATAAATTCTTTGATTAAGGGTGGGACATCAATGGCTGGAATCTTTTATTTTTTTTCAGAAACCGTCTATTGCTGATGAATTTAAAATATGTGCGAAGGTCATCATTTAGTAAATGATTATTGCATAAACACTGCTTCAGTTTATTATTATTAGCTCTACATGCAAATTAGACCAAGATTGTTATGGCTTCTAAACTACTAAAGGACTGTCATGAAACTTTTCATACACATTCATCCTAACATCTATTTGGTCATTGATAAAAATGATGCCGATACATCAAATATGGCCATCTTGGCAACCTTTTTCATGATCTTGTTATTACGATTTATGAAAGGGCTGGTCATGTTTGCATGGGGTTTTAACCGCAAGACTTCTATGAGCTGCAGAACCATGTGGTGGTTTATTAAATACCATCTTTAAAAGAAACAAAAATAAAGCCTGCATATGATTAAATCGTATGTATTAGTTGGCTTCATAATAATCCATTTTTATTTTATCGGTGTAACCTACGGGTATTGCTGGAGTTAAACGGGGTTGCTGGAGTTAAACGGGGAAATCTCATCTGGCTTTTACAGTGGACGCATGCAAGAGAAAATTTGTCAAAAAATAAAGCATACAGTGTACCATTTTAATCGTTTTGAACTTTCCTGCCTGATGGATCATTCATTCGGTGCAATCATGATTTGCTGATCTTAAAGTAATTTGGTCAGATATTTGCATCATGGTAACTGGGAACCGAATTATTTGTCCGTGCCCTAATGCAATGTTTGACACAATATCATTAGTGTAACTAGTCCTTGTCTTGGATTCATATGAAACTAGATATATGATCATCATCAACGGATGCACATAACAATGATAATTTGTGATGCTGTGATTTTTGTTGGATTTATTGCTATTTTGACTGATAACATTATATTGTAAGACGGAAATTGTGAATGCAAAATACATATCTGATTTTAATATATTGCATTGAAACTTAATACATATTATGGTTATCAAAACAAAATATATCAACAAATCAGTGTATTCGTTCTGTTTTCAGACGTGTTGTGCACCGTTGATTATCTCCATTATGGGGTAGAGATGGATGTGGAAGAGGAGGGGGTATTTTTCATCTGTAAATTCCTAACCATTCCTCTACTTTTAAAGTTTGAAATCACAATTAACGGGTTTTTCTTTTTTTTAAAAATACATACAGTAGTTGTCAATTTTATTATTTTATAACCATTTATTTTTTTTAAACTTTCAAACAAGAATAATAGGTAAAGATAATTTCTAAAAAGTCCAAGATCAGTAACACTATTTAATTACTTTTCTGGTTGAAAAAGGAAAAATAGATAAATGAATAGACTTGCGTGTTTTGTACCTAGTCAACGGAAATAATACTTTTTATCATTGTCATCATCAGGCATGAGACCTCATCGCAGAGCAATGAACTTCAGCAATGCTCCTCCGTCAAAGTCTGTTTTGTGCATCATTCTTGACCTCTTCCCATGTAGTTCCCACCATCTCTATCTCTTCTGCATTTTGTTGACATGGATGTAGTTCGTTTGTGGTTGGGTCTGCTCTTCTTGTCTCTGGTCCCCACGGTGGCACTAAATTGACCTTAGGGCTCGTTTTGTGTAGAGTATATCCAGTCAGGTTTAAAGGCATCCCTGGCGTATCTGATTCTCATTTGTGATCCTTTTTCTTTCTCCTTTTTCATTAACACCAGGCTGCCACAGTATGTGTTGTTTTTTTTCCCCACCGCCTCTGAGTTTTTTCCCTAGATTGTGATCAGTTTATGATTCTTGTGCTTAACTTTCATGGACAACGTTCTACGATTAATTTTGATAATGGCAGACGAATGCAAACATCAGGCTGAAAAGGTGCTCCTATGCTACATTAGAGAAGTATTCAGAACAAAATATTTATTTGGCTTTGTAGCTATTAAATATTTCCTGCTTACTCAAAAACATAAATGTGAAAGAGAGGGGGATATGCACTTAATGTTAGACACGAATAGAAAACCGTGCGACTTGCACAAAGTTGACCCATACACTATGAGCAGTCTGTTGTGATAAATTCCAGGGTGATTCATGTGTGTTCATGGATGCAAACAACTTAGTAGCATATATTGTTCAGCACAAAATGGACATTCCTTAGTTGGGAATTGCTTTTGATTCACAGGTTGACGGCAACCGCTGTTACAATTCCTCAATTTTGTTGCTTTTAAATGAATTATAAATATTCCTACCCATTTGAATGCAATATTACCCCCCATCAGTTGTCTGTTTTCATCACAGGCTCTGCAACTAAGTAATTTACTGTTGCATATCAAACAGTATTAACGAAGACATTTGGGAATCAGGTCGGGTGGGGTGTCCCAAGCGTGCCAGAATTCCATACAATTCATCCTCTTTTGAGTTATCTGCTCATCTATATTTGGTCTATTTCCAAGCCTGTTTAAGGGCTTGCCACAAATGTAAGTACTTTGTGACTGGTAGCAAACTAAAGTAGAATATACAGTTTTATAGCTAGTTTATTGCCCCTGGGTCGGCTGCTTAGGCTTGCCGTTGGGAAAGGTATCTTTAGCTCATATTTCCTTGAGATTGATGTAGCCAACAGTGTCATATGTGCCAATGCAACACACAACAATACAATCATCAATATAAATAGATATAATATATGCTTTGTAATGTAAGACTACATCGAATTAATTTATATTTATTACTGCAGCCTTATACCGCTAACTATCTATCTATCTATCTATCTATTTGTGTTGTCTTTCTTGCCCTTGAAATGAACAAAAATTGGTAAGTCACGAATTTAAGGTGGACCACATTACAAGCACCCTTAATCACTTGAAAAAATAATTTTCTCCAACGATCATACATATACGCATGCACCAATGTACATTCATGGAGATATACGTATATCTACTTACCAGCTACCTATCTAAACAAATACGTAAATAAATATATTACTTGACATCTCATAGTTTATTTATTATTAGTAGTAATAACATCATTGTTCTTATATTACATGACATATATCATTGTTCGGCTGCTTTTATTAGTAATAACATCATGGTTCTTGTATTACATGACATATATCATTGTTAAGCTGCGTTTATTAGTAATAACATCATCTTTCTATTGATTGTTATTTTCGTTTTCTTAAGTCATAACCACGCCCACCTTCCGAAGGTGTGTCATTTCCATCGTTTTTATTCTCTACACTACTAGTTTTGCCAGACAAGTCATTCCATAAGTAATAAATACATGCAGCAGGTACGACAATCCAAAATCCATTTGGAATAAGTACAACAAAGAATTCCTGGAGTGGAGTATTTCCATATCTGAAATCTTTTCCTCCCGCAAGTTCTAAGTACATCAAGATGTAGAGGACAGTCTTCCAGAAAGTCATGACACAGACCGTGTATGCCAATATCTTCGTGTACCGATTGTTCCGGTAGTGCTGGAATTAAGGAACAGTAAAATAATTTTGAGAGCCTAAATATACAGTTTTTTCATCTTCTATCAGTTATATACAACATATAAATCGACCGGGGTTGTATGAAAAATACAATATCAATAAAAACCAGTGTTGATATAAGTATTTTGAAGAGAAGGAGAACAAGATACCCATGTGTTTGACACCACCAATCCCATGCAAGCCACCCGTTGATCATTTGTTTCTTCACTTTGGGCATTCAAGTCCAAGATATGAAATTAGTTTAGAGATCTGGGACTTGGATAGCAGACACTAGAATAAGAATTATAGGTTACGTGCACAATAATGCTAGTCTCAAAACAAGATAAAATATATAAATATTTCCCCCGAACATTTTTGTTTCCCAATCAAATGTAGAGCAGTCTACAAGTTATTATTTATGTCAACTAAGATGGCAGAATGAGCTGCTCTGGAAATTATGAACCCTTTTGAACATGGTACTTTGCATCAACCAATCACAAAAGGATATTACTTTTCTAAATATTTGTTCTGATTTGGTGAGGTGAATAATCAGTTGGAATCAAATGACCTAACATGTAAGTCATCTTTTTGTTGAATTTACCAACACTAAAGATTAAAAACATGCATTCAAAGATTAAAGTTAAAGTTCCTGACAATGTATGCGACTGTTGAATGGCATTATAGAACCTAATGTACTTGTAAAAGAATTATGGCTTTACTGGAACGGGTTGCTGAATTAGCACTGGCAAGGTAGACGTCATCATTTTAAATGGAAAAATCCTTTATTGATAGAAATGGACTGCAATGGATGATCAAATAAAAAAATCACAGATGTGTTCAACATTGGCTCTAATATCGAAATGAAGACGTTGAAACAAAACTACGATGAGCCAGTGAGCTAAACAAAAGCATTTCATAAGCCCTAATAAAATGAATATTTCAAACACGTATGATGTCGTTGTTGTTTTGGGTTTAATGCCGTTTATCTTAATGATCAGAATCCACCAAGTCTGTATGTAAATATGTATATTTATTTTATAGAACACAGTGAGTCATTAATTACTGAGTACTACTGTACACCTTTTAAATCGTTTTTAAATACTTGTCATTTCAGAGTCATAACTTTTAACCAATGCGGCAAAAAAAAAACTCCTTGTAGGAACGTAATGGTGCAATATATATTGGGAAACAATGTTGCATTTGATGAAGAAATTTTTAAAAACACTGAACAAAAATGTTTAAAGACATTGAACACACAGTACCCTTATATTTATAATCATGTCAGTTGATATAAGTTCTTTACTATACTTGTGTGAAATGTGCACAGAATTAAATATTAGTATAAAATGTGTACAGCCTGTGCAGCACCTGTAATTACAATAAGAATACACCATTTTTGTATGTAAAGTATAAATATCAATAGCTTGTGGCCAAATGTTCCAGCCTCATACAGGTAGATCTGACTCTGACCATCTGGTTTTAGCTGAGACAAATGGATTGTCATTATCAGTCTTCTTGAAAAAATAGACTTTTAAAATCAGCGACAATACTTGTTCTTATTAATTACAACTCAATCTTACATTTTACAGTCACGACTAGTCCATTGGCGTTAGACACATTTAATAAGGACTTCTTAACACAAACGCTAAGTGATATACTTCGTTTAATATGGCCTTCATAAAACAAGCACGAAGATGTATGCCTCGTTCAATAGCGCCTTCATAAAACAAATATTAAATGTTATACCTCATTTAATAGGTCCTTCAAAAAATAGCAATAAGGTTTGTAACTCTTGTAATAATGTCTTCAGATTTCAAGAACTAAATGTTATACCTAGATTAATAGGGCCTTCATAAAAGAAGCAATAATGTTTGTTAATCGTGTAATAGGGTTTTCAGACTTCAAGGACCAAATGTTATACCTAGTTTAATAGGGGCTTCATAAAACAAACACTAAATGTTATACCTAGTTAATAGGGGCTTCATAAAACAAACACTGTCAAACATCTAAATCCAACATTAAAACACCAATAAAAGTACGGTGCAAAGTTCAAATCCATGGATGACAAATTGCTTTCAATCTGCAGTCACATATTTATCTTAAAAATGAAATTTCGACTAACTTCACTGGTTGGTTTAAGTTTTATCTAGCTTATGGGATCGGGAAGGAAAGAGGGCCACAAGGGTGATACGTTTTGTCCACATTAAACAAAAAAGAAGAATGGTGGTGAAGGCTGAAGATTGCAGCGGTTAACGTCTGTTTTGTACCTATTTTCTTTTGGGTTGAATCTTGACTGGCTTATACAAGAGGTATGGTGACTCAAGGCCTACTTCAGCTGTCTGCTTCCTTTGCCTCCGTTGCGACGTGATAAGATACTAATCATAAAATATAAGCTGCCTGAATTTGCTGTGCGATGGATGTAAAACATTCAATTTTAGCCATAATTCGTCCAGAAGACTGCTGTCCATCATCGAAAGAGGTTGTCAGGGTTTCAGGTTTCACTGCATTTACAAGCAGTGCGTATGAATTTGCATCCATCCAATATTGCATTTTTCGTTGTATTGAGATTCAATTAGTCCATACTACCACACTACTGTTTGTGTGCAACATATAATAATTTTATTCATAACAACATGACATATCTATTGTGCATATTTGAATGAAAAGAAAGACACCACTGTGGCTCGAAACTGGAGAACAGTGGCATAATAATGTCACTGGTTGTACTGAACTACTCACATATAATTCATATGCAAAGTTTCTTCTCATTTCTTTATTGCATTGTCATCATCATTATCATCATCATCATCTTTTATAAATTTAAATGGAGTTGTGTATCCTTAAGTCAAACTCTAAGGCCATGTGGTCACTAAACCGATTTTTGAAAATGTCATTAAATAGTGTTGGGAATTGGTTAAACATCATGACCATTAGTTTCCGCTCACCCAATGATGATCGACCAACAAGAGGCTCAAGTGGGCCTGATATTGTAAACATTGGTAACTGACATATGTAAGATGGTGAAATAAAACTCATGTATGTATTGGAACTGTGGAGTGGAGATAAAAGTTTGGAGGACTTAGTTGCTACATTGTCTATTAGTTCTAAAATGAAGAGTATTTATATTTCAGGTTTTGTACTAAAACAGTTTGGTTAGGTGGAAAGATTAGAGCTTATTTTTTCCTAATGTTTTTGTTATGACCCTATTTTATTCCTTTGCAAAAAGATCTTGTATTACAAATACCATGATACTATATGACAGATTTGCACTCTTTATATAATTAATCAAACCGGTGGCTCGAATTGATAGATGTAAATATGAACCAACCACAAATTGCGAGCACCATGTAATGATAATCATTAATGAAGCATGCTTTCTAGTCTATGTCCAATAGGTGCTAAAATGTCATCAAATTAGGTCCAATTTTGAGGGGAGAAGTATTTTAAAGATTTTTCCATAGCTTTCGTAACACGGGCCATGGATAATCAGAATCATATGAAAGCTTCCAGTGCCAAGATATTCCTTGCCTAATTTGATTAAAAGTTCAAATTATTTTGTTGTTGTTGTAGGGTTTAACGCCATTTTTCA
>QKMX01346045.1:12103-22212 GCA_003401595.1 Venustaconcha ellipsiformis | reverse complement strand
ATATATATATGGCACATATGGTACTTTCTTAATAATAGAGTTGAAACATGTAGATGTAATCTGAATGCTACGCAAATGTGGAAAAAAACCCAGGGTGATTCCATTCCATTGCAGCTATCAGCATCATTAGATGTTCAGCTTCACATCATTTGTGTCTGGATGACAATGGGAACAAGTGACTTAAAAACGTCCCACAACTGTACTGTAAAAGGGTTTAGTTATCTGATGATGTAACACTGTAACAGCATTAAGCAAATTGACCTATAGTGAGTGTGCCTGTAGTACCAAAATCTAACCAGACAATTTTGCCAATGTCATGTAAGAACCAAAAATGGCAAAAATACCACTGAATCCTATACATTTAAAACAAATAGCAAAATTACCACTGAACCCTATACATTTAAAACAAATGGCAAAAGCTATTTTTAAAAATAAAAAACTCAATGAAAAAACAGCACCTTATTCAACATTTATTGCCATCTGACAAAATGAGTGAATGACATCCAAATACTTGTGCAAAGTATGTGTATCACCAAGAACCACTGGTAAATGGTATAACCTGCTCAAAACAAGACAACTTTACAATTCCTCATAGGAACTGCACAATTGTGAGAAATATATGGATCACAGATAAACCAATCAACCCACATGTATGTATCCATCAACTTGAAAATGTCTGTCAAAGAAAGCTGAATCAATTTTTTGCTCTCCAATATAGCAATGAAATCAACAATTTTATCAATTATACTTCATGAATTTCTGTAAACCTGTATCTTACACTATTTATGTTTAAATGGTCAAAAGCAAAGCTTTTGGAGTGTTTCTTCCAGGTATCATGAAGATTCTTGAAAATACCTTCCTTGGTTGGGACTGCATACAGAAGTATGGTATGCTGTACTAGTACGGGAAGATTACTTATGTTAATATTTTTGCAACCAGAAGATAAGTTAATGTCTTCCTCAAAATAGGAATCGATAAAAACTGGCAGTATATTGTCACAGGTAGATGGGCAGAAAAAAGGTTCATCTAATCTGTAGTATAATTCCATTCTAACTGACACAGCAAATACACTAAACCTGTCCATATTTCACGAAATACTGATACCTAACAGGAACTGAGAAAGATTGACAACACAAACTGGAAACCAGTCAGCTTTTTAGAAAGAACATATTTAGCTCATTACAGGAAATTACAACCTGTTGCGTGATTACCAGGCAACAATGCATCAAGTAAGTTATAGATCCATAACGGTCTGGATCGATCAAATTGTAAATCATCACGTAAATCATCGAGTTCAAATCATACGGAACAAGCAGTAAATGTCTAGCTGAATTATTATAATCAATCACACATTAGTGTAGCAATTTTAAAGCAATGTTCAACAACATGCAAGCACTCAGAATTATGCATACACTGCAATATAAATGACCCGGACTACTAACAATACAGCCTCATATAAGTAAGGGGACTTTCAAAAATGCCTGCGGACTATTTGTGCATAAAAACTCAAAAGCTAATGTTTTAATCGTGTAAAAGTCACATTATAATTATTCACTTGGGTCAAGAACTAAAATAAAGTGAAATAAATATAGCATTAACCTGAGGGGCTTGTACCTAAAGATCACAGTAAATCAAATGAGCATCGTATACGTCATGCATCCATTACAAGTCAAATGTAATATAAATATATTTCTATATGAGGCTAATTACTTCTTTATTTGTTCTAAGAACAAAAAAAAACAAGAATTTTTTTTTATCAAACTAAAGGAAACATCTTCATGAACAAATGCTAATGTACGAGTCTTTTAAGAAGAAAGGTTGGGTTACATTCACGTTTAACACATACACATATCAATGTTTAGATCTGATTCAGTCTGGGACAAACAATGACAGCCGACCTTTTGTTGACAATTTTGGATGGCTCCAGATACAAATCTATTAATCAATCTTTACATCTAAAATGGATTCTGAATCATTCTGAGGAACCCAGTCAATTTCTTGAAAAGATTTTTCTTGGTATTAACTGTCAAGAACAGAACTATTCATCAATAAGTTTACTTCCTTTGCTTCTTTAACTCATTAACCCCTGGAGATTCTTATCTTTTTCACCTGAAATGGTGGCAATTTGGGGGTTACTTCTAAATATAAAGACATCTGCTTCCAAGACATTTTTATTTGGCTGGTTGCCAAGTTTTGTTAAAAGACATTGTCGATTGGCTATTTCATTAGTGCATGTGTAGAAGGGTATATTTTTTTACTTCTTTTTTTCCTTTTTCTTTTCTTTTCACTTTGCACCCATCATTTTTGTGTTCTTGCAAAGGTTCACCTCTCCATGTGCAGTTTAGACCAGTCTTCATTAGAAATCAGAACCAAAAAAAATTCTAAAATCCAGACAAAACTCTCATTCTGACAACCGGTAATTTTAGGACTTAAAAATTCAGGTCTAAAAAATTACATTATCCCCCTATATTTTGTAATGCAAGTAGAAAGTCTACATTAAGCTAATAAACTTAATTTTGCAATGGTTTGGATTTGAGGATTTTCAAACTAGGATTTGAGAAACTATCTGATGATACTTTGCAAAGCTTTATTTTACTACATGTAATTTGCTTTCTGACCTAATGGTCAATTAAATGGGGTAAAAATTTTGTCTGATAATCAGTCCAGGTCTGATTTTCAGGACCACATACATTGTTCACAGAATGTTTTATTTGTGCCAGTAATGGCAAGCATTAATAATGCTGAGATAGTGTCTGAATCCAGGGTAATTGTACCTCATAAAATGTATGCTCTTTTCACACAGACTGGTCCACTGATAACCCATACAAAAACCCACAATACAGTATATATCAGTGTATAACACCCAACAGCTTAGATTCATATTTACCAATGCATACTATGCCACCACAAGAACACATTATTATATATTTATCCATGTAAAACATATCAATTCAACTTCAAAGAGCTGGGATCCATATTTACCATTGCATACTAAGACTTTACAAAAGAACCCACATTACATTATATACCTGTGTATCAGACTACAAACAGCTGGGATATATATTTACCACTTCTTACTATGCCACAAAAGAATCCACATTACATTATATACCTAAGACTACAAACAGCTGGGATATATATTTACCACTGCTTACTATGCCACAAAAGAACCCACATTACATTTTATACCTGTGTATCCAGACTTCAAACATCTGAGATCCATATTTATCACCGCATACTATACCACAAAAGAACCCACATCACAGTATATACCTGTATATACATCAGACTTAAAATAGCTGGGATACCACCATATGCTATGCTAATACAAAACCCAACAGTACAGTGTATATCTGTGTATAACGCATTCATTTAACTGCAGGCAGCTTCGATCCATATTTTCCACTGAATCCACTGTCAGATCAGGGCCTATACCTTAAGTCGTAAGTGGAACAAAAGATGTGGGCCCCAATTTCCTAATGTATTATACAATGGCAGATCTAGCTCTATCTTGCATATTAATACAATGACATGCCTCCTGAAAACATCTTTATTGTTGCAGTCACTATACTACCTGGATCCCATTATGTAATCAGACTGACCATAGCACTCATAAATGGAATTCCAAAGCAAAATACTTTTCATCTTCTTTCTCTTTTTTTTAAACAGAAAACTTTGGCTTCATAGTTGCTAATGTAGATCAAAGTGGAAGAGGTCTTCTGCTTTTGGTTTAGTCAAATGAAGAAAATATTTTCCTGCAGACAAGCTAATACAGCTGAGACAGATTTATCATAGGTTGTCTGCTTCAATTCATTCCCAGACTGCTTTCCTGAACATCTGTCCATGAGTACACATCTAGATAAGTAGGGGCAAAAAAATCTGAACCAGACAACCGTTAGGCTAACTTTGCATTCAACTGCAAAAAGCACAAATGCATTCCAAGTAACAGTACATGAAAAAAAGGCTAAATTTCCTGCTGACTGCTTTCATGCAAATCAGACTTCAAGCACTAATAGCTAAGGAAGTTGGAAAGATTGGGCGGGGATAGGACTCAGCACAGAAAATGCTCTGCAAAAAGCAGCCATTCATACAGACCCAGATTAAAGGTTTCAGCAGAATGAAAATGTACCCATATGCACATTTCAAGTACTAGTAAACACTCTTTCTGACTATTTTATACAATACAAACATCAATACTGACAAATTTTGCACAGCAGTGAGGAGTATTGCCCTTTGGAATAAAGAAGCCAAAACCATTAGAGTCCTGTATAAATGTGTAGCACAATTTCCCTCAGTGCTGAATTGTCTGAGAAATGAAATGAAATGTGCAGTCTGCTTTTAAATTGCATTCATTTAAATTACCGTACATAAATCCATATAAAAAATAATTACTGGTGTCTCGAATTTATTATCAACATCAAGTAACATATTTTACTTAATCATATTTGCACTTACATGTACCAATACTAGTAAATATATAAATTACCTTTATATTTTATCTGTATTTTTGCATCCATTTTAAAGAAAATGCTCAAATATGTTTTTAGAAAAATACTCCATTCACTCAACCATGTATATGTGCATCTGTTAGAACTTTATATCCATGTTAATAAGTATCCAGTCAAGGAACACCACAAGTAAGTTTACACCCCACCTATAGTCTGTAAAAATTGTTCACAAAGATGTGCAGTAATTTCTCATTCTTTATTAAAGGAAATTTTTTTTATCCACTTATGAGCTTACAAAGACAGTACATTTCCCTGTTCAGAATATTATTAAATATTTCCCAACTTGTTTCTTTTCTGTGTGTGGCTGAAGTATGGGCTTGATATTACAAATTCTGTTGTTCAATCAAAATCAAAATCAGATTTATGAACCAGCCCTATGACCATAACCATTGCTAAAAATAGACTTGAGCTGAAAATTTGTCATGTGCAATAGACTTCATTTTTCTTTAAGGTTGCTGTCAATCAATTCTGTCTCTGCTGTGCATTATGATTAATTTTGAACGATGATCTGATATTTGATGCAAGAAATCCTTATAGTCTTAGTGGTCTACAGGCTTTGTATTCTCCATTTTTACTGAACAGGAGGATACATGTACATAAGATTCCTATAAAATATCATTTTCAGGCTCAAAATAATTCACTTGCATTTACAGAAACATTTTCTCAGCTAAAAAAATCTCGTACATTTCATTCAATATAGTCATCATCGCTAGCATCAGACCGAATTTGCCAAATCAAATCATCATCTGGAGATGAACCATATTTGGAGTCAGCCATGTTGAGTTTTCTACGTAGCACCTATCATAAATATAATTTCTAAAACTACTTTGACAGATTCAAGGTGGTTAAAACTATGACAAAATACTTGTTCCAGGTACCAATATATCAATGAAATTTAGTTTAACAACCAGTCATGTCAAGTCAAAGTACAGAGGTGTGTAAACAGTTGCTTACCTGGAAAACAACTTAAATCATGACAAGCAGTACAAGACTTTTACTGGCGGCATGGCATGTTTCACGTCTAGCACTTTAAAGGTATGAAAATGACCTCTGTCCATTTTTGTAATCAAGTATGTGTAACTTTTAAACACCATGTCTAATTTTCAATCACTTAAAAGGTATTTTCTGCTTAAATCATCATTTTTTCCAAGAACTGTGGTAGCTAATTCAGCAGAGCAATGGATTCATAATCCAAGGGTCATGAGTTCGATATTCACCTTGGTCACCAAGGTGTGTCCTTCTGTAATTTTCTCATCCTGACACAGCCAATAAGGTGTTAAAAGTTTCAATAAAACCACCAAAGAAGTAAATTATATTTGGCCCCCAAAAGATGGCTGTACCAGTTAGGAATGCTTGAACAGGCTGATATGGGATAAGGTTTTTTTTCATCTGCAGCACTGGTCAGTGGTACACGAAACCAAATTAAAATAATCTGAATATTTAATCCAACAATTGTGGTTATAAAATTGGCCTACTGCCCATTAAAAGTCCACATCAGTGCATCACATACATTTTAACCTATTACATACAAGTGATGACTTATGAACACCCATGTTATATTCATTTAATCTATTATGTGACAATTTTATACATCCATTTAATTTCGTTTCAATCTTACCTCGTATTCCATATCATACTGGTGGTCATCAAAATAGGGGTCATCACAGTCATAGTTTTGTGCCATCTCAATGTCTGTCAGCCCCATTTCTGTACTGGGAGAGAAAACCACAGGTCTACGAGAGGCTGGCTGAAATAACCTGCAGGTGGAAAGAGACATAACATAACTCTAAATGAAAGAAAAACCTTGAATATGTTCAACAAGGAGAACTACATTTCTACATCAGAACTGTTAGCCTTAAATCATCTTAATACAAACTTTAGTGACAGCAATTAGCTGTGTGACTGTAAAATTGATGAACCTGACAAATGTTTATAAACTCAGCTATGCAGAATCTATCTCAATCAGTTTCTTACTGCAAACTGTTATTAATGAATTGTTTTCTAAAATTAGCACAGCAAAAAAAAAATTTTGGTTCAGGAAACCCATAAAACTTAAAAACCATTTTTAAAATGGTTATCACTTAATCACTTTTGGCATCTCAGTACAAGTTCTTGATGTAGGAATAATGTATGGATTCATGATTTCCAGAATTTCCAAGTTTTCTTACTTTGGTCATTACAGAAGATTAATTTACAATATCTAGCAAAAACCTTGGTGTCATCTTTACCAAGCTGTACAAGGTTCAAAAAATCTTTCTAACATAAAAAAGCCATCCATTAGGATAATAGGGCTGGTTTTAATTAAAATTTTCCGTTTGTAATCACCAGTTTCTTCCCTGCTCCCTGAGATATAGCGTTAACAATTCAATAGTAACATGAAGCAAATTCAACTTTAGCAGACAACCATTAGTTATGGCCAATTTTCATACAGAAACAAAGATTGAAATCACACACAAATTTCCCACAGAAGAGTCTTGTGATTCTTGGATGTTTTTAACGCACAAAATTAAGCACATTTCATGAAGAAAGGTATTCTTTGCCGGAATCAGATAAAGGTTTAGAAAGACAGAACAATAAACTAGGGGGGGTACGGGGCCTATTGTTTAGATGCTATTGTGTGTACTGTAGGTAAATAGTGAAACAAGCATTTGAAGTGAAATCTGTAATGAAACAAGTGGAATCACATCAAACACATAAAAATAACTAACAAACATTATGACAAAAAAAGGACACAAAATCCTTCTGCAGCAGTGGAACCTTCAACTTTCTGTCGCACAATGCATGTGGGGTGTACTCATGAAACAGTCCTGTCAAATTTGCACTGTACAAAATGAAGTGATTGATGGCGGTGGTGGAGATTTGTTGCAGAGGTACCATATGGCTACTTTAACTTTTTTATGAGGAAGATATGGAAAAAGGAGTGTAATAAAGTTTAAGGATCGAAGAAACCTTAATCACAAATCTGAAGACATTCTGAAAGGAAAGTAGTCTGTTGTGCCATCACCACTGAATATCATAACTAATTAATTACAATTTACAGTCCTTCTTAACAACTTTTCCTCACATATTTCACTTTTATTTGACAGTGAAATGTAATTTAAAGTTCATGTTTTATAAATATAATTAATGCTGGTTTTAATATCAAAAACTTGTTTGTGTTGCTCTTTGAAACCTCATCTCTAATTCAGCCCTGAGCATTATTTGGACATTAAAAATATCACTGCTACATCATAATACAGTCACCTACAGATTGTATCCTTTGAAGTGGTTCAACACTTGCATGCAGATTAAATAATAAACATATTTTCAGACATGTCTGCATGCATTTTAATGTTATTCATTTGAACTTGAATAAAATCTACACATGATCTTAAACTCTCCTAGCAAATTGTGTTAGCAATTATTATTTGCATGCATCACACAAAGCAGGAAAATAAATTAATGGCAGTCTAGATTCCAAATAATAAAAAATATGACAGATTTTGTGAAGATTTTTATTGCACCCAGATGCATATTCTGATATCTTCCATATCATCCAAATAACTTCTTTTTACCCAAAATACAAATTAGGGATAAATCTGGATTTCCTTGGTTCAAACTAACACTATATCCTAACCTTTTGAGACTCTCTTCTATGTGATAGGTGAAATACCTTTCACGCATTTCTTTCATTTTTTAAAAACTGTATCGACCTATCTCAAAATGCACTAACTGATCATTTTTTATATCCTTGTTGAAAAACAACTACCTGCCCCTTGACTTGGCTGAGTTATTATATGTATTTAAGTCATTTATATTTGATACAAAATTATAACAGAACTTGACCACTCCCTATCTGCAAAATGAAAAATGTGTCCTGTGTAGGTTAAAACAATTTTCAATCAATGTTTTTTTTTAAAAAATAGGTCCAGGTGAAGCTTTCAGGAGAAAAAAAGGTTAATAAACAATACATATGCAAATGTATGGTACAAGTCTAATGCTCCATACTGTAAGGAATCTTTGTAAAGAAATGCCTAGAATGGTTTGCAGCTAATTTTGATGTTTTGATGCCAATCATACAAATGCCTTTCTTTTCCTGGTAATTCACAACCATTTACAATATGGACCAATTACAGAAAGTGCAAGGTTCACAGTCAGCTGCTAACAAGTATTTTAAGTAGTTTTCAGAACAGTTTTAAAGTATTATTGAAGGGACCATCCCCTAGTAGCTCATTTTCACTCTCCAATCATCCAGCATTTTTGTTGTTGCTGTTTTTAATTAGGCTCCAATTACCAGCTCAGTAGGCCAGCCACCAAAGACAGATAAAAGTGCAATTATGTGTTATTTATAATAATTCCCTGGGAGACTCTACATAATTAACTATTGCCTCTTTCTATTAACAAGGAATGACTTTAACATTTTTGCTGACAAGCTTGTAGCTGAGACTAACTTTCATTTATTAATTTAAGTTGTTTTGCTGTTTTAATGAAGTGAGGTGAAACGGGGGGGGGATGGACAAGTAGACAGCTGTCAGATGTTATTGTCTTCAAAATGAAATTACTATTCACGAATGTGTTTTATTTATTTCCTTGTTTAGATTTGCAAATGATGGGAAACAAACTAGCTGTTTCTCATATCACTATATTACCTATACATGCATAACCTCTGACATTCAGAAAGTATATGATAGGAAATGTACAGTGTATGTAATATATCCAAGGCAGATTTACACAAAAGAGACAAACTTTATTGCCATTAAAAGGTTCAGTAATATTATATAGATAAAAATATAATCTTGTTGGCACTGTTCAGATATGAATGTCAACACAGACAAAAGGATTATACTGCATTACAAAAATATCAATGTAAACATTTACACTATTGTGTTTAATAGATACCATGCAGATGTGAAAAGCTTAATTTAACTGCATAGTTGGGACAAAATGTATGTGCATTGATTATAAAGAAATATATAAATCAAACTTTGCCTAAAAACTGTGTTTGCTTAAAAAAAAGTATATAATCAGATGATCCATAATACTGAATAAGATAATACAAGAATGTAGTGGCACAGTGAGGGTACTTAGCGCCCGGGGACAAAACATAAAACATCACGCCCTCTTAGAATGCAGCTGAGATAACGAATACAATGTATTTTCCTCATATTGGCGCCCCTAGCACATGGTGCCCAGGAAAACTGTCCCCCAGTCCCTCCCCAAGTTATGCCACTGCAAGAATGTGCAAGATATTCAGGACGTTTCAATTATCACAAAGAGAAATGCTATCTGATGACCACCTGTTGGACCATAAAAATACATTAAATGAATAGAAATAAAAATATTGGTTATTCATCCCTTATTTTTCTGCCATTATCAGGTCGAGTTTCTCCTACGGTCAGAGTAGCCAATCAAGTTGCAACATTTCACTCCTATGAGCCAGAGTAGCCAATCAAGTTGCAACAATAACAATGATATACCTTTTCATTAAAAAAATAATCTGGTACTCTGGTGCAAACTTATCAGAAAACAGGAGTCCCTCAAAGGGAATAGCTTAAGAACAGTAAATATTAGATGTGATTTGTTGTGATGTGATTTTTAACGTAGCTTTAACAATTTTTCCGT
>QKMX01346030.1:1316-12666 GCA_003401595.1 Venustaconcha ellipsiformis | reverse complement strand
GTGTGGCAGTTTATAGTGATGTCTAGCACAGTGGCATCATTTATGGATATGCAGCATGATGACCCGCTCAGTCACATTATCCTGACACCTGGCCGACCAGTACGGTGTGAAATGTAAATAAATCATAGCATATGTAGCTAACTCATAATGGCCTTATATAAGGTCAACTATAGCGCGGTTGGACTTTGCTCTTACAAATTATATCCCGAAAAGAGATACAATTACTAACATGTTGGCAGAACTTAAACAATAAACAATAATGCATGCAACCTCAGTAGATCCATACATCCTCGCAATAAACTAAAAAACGAGCGCAGTATGGTCCCGTTAGAACATACAAACAGTTTGATTGTAGAAAAATGAATTGTACCACGTGCGGTCTGTACAACAGCGTAACTAATTTTGCGCTATATATGGAAAAGTCAATGGGAGGTAATAATCAAGAGTTATTGCCCCTTCTCTATTGATACAGATGGGGAATGATGATTTTTTTTTCCTCTTGTAGTTGGTGTGGATTCGCGATATAGCAGGCAAATATTCCTAAAGTTATTTCATTGGTGAAGGTACTCAAAGACGAAACATGAATCTATTTAATATGTTGATATCACCGTGTAACAGTTTTTATTTTGTTTCTGGGTAGTAAGTGTTATTTCCTAATTGTTTATGCCTCAACAGTATCGAAAATGGCTATCATTTCACACAAACTTTGCTTAGTGACCAGGACAGAGATAATTTGAAATTGACCTATTTTTGAGAACATTTCAGACAGATTCATTGATGAGTAAATTTGGTGCAGCTTCTCGAACATTGTAGATATTTCCTCTATTATAAATAGTAGTGTGAATACAAGAGCCGTACGCTTACCAGTTCAGTTTAGTTCAAGCAGCCTAAGTGGATACATATTTGCATCGTTCTGATGTGACATCAACAGGCTGTCCGCATTCGGAAAATGTGGTTTGCTATATCTGCTGCCAATTTATCAAGACAGGACGAAAACGTACTCGTGCGAAGCCTACAATGCATATTATTTGGGCATGACTGTTGGGAAGCAAGACATCTCATTGTATATGCGGGCACAGCAAACAAAACTGGAAGGTAAGACGGACAATTGTTTCTCGAAATGTTATGTTATAAAATTTGTTAAATTTTTTTTTATGTTGTAAACGTTATTAATCTTAAGATGTGTTACAATTTTCAATCTAACCCAAAATAATATCACATATGAAAAATGGTTGAGAATCTCATACACATTAGTCATGTGAGTAATAAATATAATTTTGTAAGATGGTTCAGAGGGGAAGAAAAAGCGAAGATGTTCGCTATCCCAGGAATTTGGCGGGAACTCACTGACCTCTCAAGCAACTGCTATTTCTGCATGTTGGACCTTCCCAAATGTTGGACTGGCAAGAATGTACCTGCTATCACGTATCCGGACTTTCCTTCATCCATCGTCCCGGTGTCAGACAGACCTGAGCTACTAGTAACCCACTCCTTCAGAGAGACAGCACACATCTTTAGATGAGATCAGCAAGTCAAAGAGCGACCAGGAAATTGTAGATCCAGTTGACAATTTCAGAGATAGAGCTGTAAAGAGAGTCCGATACTACCCAGACCGAACAGACATCAACGACTGGATCAGAGAACTTGATCTCACCCAACCCAATGACGAGTTTTTGACGTTTAGGCTCTAGCAGTGTAACTTGTTGGATGAAAGTGTGCATGTCGCAGATCACGGGAAATGTCACCACGCTTTTCACACGTCAAGATGGGCTCCTATTCTGCCACAATGTGACTAGTCTGTTTGAGGAAATCGGAATCGCCTGTAACTAGAATGAGTGACGCCTCTTAATTGACAGATCATCCGGAATCCTTAAAAATGTGCTGCCCCATAATGGAAACAAGTACCCATCACTTCCAGTGCCTCAATTGGTGCACATCAAAGTGGATTACAACAGCATTAAGACCTTGGTGGAAGCCTTGAGGTATGATGAACATGGCTAGGAAGTCATCGGACTCTTCAAAATGGTGGCATTCCTGATGGGTTTCCAAAGCGGTTTTACCAAATTACCCTGATATGTTTGCCCTTGACACAACATGGACACCAATGCTCACTACCACATGCAGGACTGGCAACAGCCTACCGAGTTTTTATGTGGGGAGGAGCAACGTTAATAGACTGCTGGACATCCGGAACTTGCTGATGCCACCACTGAACATCAAGTTAGGCCCTATAAAACAAAGAGTCAGCGCTCTAGATAAGGAATCGGTATCCTATAAGTACCTTCAAGATTTCTTCACTAAGTTGTCTGTGGCAAGGGTCAAAGCTGGTTTCTTCGTCGCACCATAGGTAAAGAAGATTCTGGAGTGCGATAATTTCCCCAAGAAGATCACTAGTAAGGAGAAAGTGGAACAGCTTAGTCGCAGTGGTTCATGGTTTCCAGAGAAAACATAAGTCCGAAAACTATTTCAGCTAGTTGAGGGTCTGGTAATGATTTGCGGAACAATGGGCTGCAGGAAGTCACTCAAAGTTCATATTCTTTCTTCTCATCTTAATACATTCAAGGATAACATGTGATAGTACTCGGTTGAGCAAGGCGAGCGTTTCCACCAGGATATACTAGTCTATGAACGCCTCTATTAAGGATAGCATAACGAGGACATTATGGGAGACTACATTTGAGGGTTGATTCGCGACAATGATTTACAGTGTGATCGTAAATCTAGAAAAGCTACTCACTTCTGTATCTTTTGTAGTAATTTTGATATTATCATAGTATATATACATGTTAATTTTGATTCAAATGTTTTTGTTTCTGACTTTATGTGACACATACTCACCAGGTTTCTCACTGGAAATTGGTTAATTTCAAACTATCGCTCTCCTTGTCACAGAAACAAAGTTTGGGGGGGGGGGAATAATAAACATTTACTTTACTTTTCAGGCATAATCAATTACCAATTAACACTTTCTACCCAGGAACAGAACTTGTGTTACATATTGATTCCCTTATCTCAAATTGATTTTGAATCTGAAAATTCATTAAATGGGAATAATATGCTTAATGATGCGGTTTGTAAAATTCTTTATTACCTAATTCAAATATTTTGTTTCCTTTTCGTTCAAACAAATCGAGTCAAAACAAATATCCATATCAACTCTCACACAAAATAACAGTGTTGAAAGGATTTTTTTCAATTATTTTTACAATAATTTAATATTGTTTCTCTAACTCTAAGATAAAAATGGAATTACCATATTTTTGGGACAATGGAAATTGAGGTAAGCACATGTGTGAAACTTTGAAACTTGTATTCCTTCCCAATATATAAGAACTGATAGATAAAACAAGGTCTTTGTAGATTCTAAATATTGAAATGATTTGTCTTTTCACTAAAATCCATCGGGATCTCCTGTATTTTTGAACATATTTGGTTAAATTATTTGTCGCTTTTTTCATTATAGGAGTTACAATCTCTTTCATTGCAATGCTATTAGTTTATAAAATTTGCATGAGATTTAAACTTTAAAATTAAATTAGAAACTTCATGTGTTTCTCAAAAAGATGCTTAAAAATCATTCCGTGCGAAAGACAACAGCTAAATAAAGATAGCATTAAAAGCTGATGACAATTAGCGACGAATAAGGTTAGAAGATCGACTAAGGAGCATTTGCTTACTTGCTGACATAATTATTCCAAACACTGTAAATAATTTAATTGTCGGAGGCAAACTGAAACTTGCGTACTTCTGAGTAGCACGTACTGTTTTTAGAATCTGATATAAGAAATCAAATATTTATGTAGTAAGCGTTAAGGAAAGAACCAGAAATTATCTTTCGCGAAAAGAAAACTGACAATAAGCTGTTTTCATCCTTTAAAAGTATATATACCTCAATTTAAATTTAAAACTTGTAAAAGCACTTTATAAATCTAGGAGGTTTAAATTTGTATGAAGCTAAAAAGAATAATTGTAGTTTTTAATAAGCATTATTTATGAACCACGGTTAGCATATGAATAGAAAGGACTATGTAGATATAATTAAAAAAAAATAATTTGACCTGTCAGTTATTAGTATTATATTCGACCTTATAATTTCATAGAAGAATTATCATGTCGCATAACGGGCAGCACGAGGGAGGACAGTTTTCACTCCAACTCTGCATTGATCGGGTCATGCAACCATATGGTTCAACGCCAGATGATGACTCAATTGTAGAAGCTGATACCACTAATTTTGAGATCATTAACTCTTGTCCAAATTTTCGCCGTACCTCAGAAGCTGTCGATAATTCATCGGTCAACGAGTTTTCAACGTCACTCCTTTCTCGTAATGGACGGTATATCTCTAATCAAAGTGACTGGACTACGTCTACCAGGGAAGATAATAATCTGTGTCCGCGTCACCCCTTATACAAGTGTTACGAAAGCCGCTTGAGATCCTACGCCACGTGGAGACAATTTCAACAGTTTGACACCTCCGCCTTGGCTGAAGCTGGCTTTTATAACATAGGTAAATTGGCAATGCTGAGAGCAGCAATCCTCCTGGTCGGTTATCTATTCACTGTTCTTCTTGCCCATATACGAAATAATGAATGTAAATGTTTTATAATTTTTATGTGCTTATGGGCACCACATATTCTTAATTGCATTTATTTGAAATGTAGCGTTCACGCCCCATTTTTCTAAATTCTCAAAATATCGTCCACTGATCTGGACCCAAAATATCTTTGATTTTGCTTGGCTGGCTAGAACATTTTCTTACAGACCATTCAGTGGTCATCGGGGTTTAATATACGATCAATATGAACATTTGTTTATAGTTTATCCGTGTGTTAAGTTTGTAACATAGTGATTTTGCACTTTTATCATTGTGTCTTATTCTGGCAGATATTTGATACGAAACGTTATAAGGAATATAAAATAAAAGGCAATTTGAATATTAAACCCCTTATTAGTAGTTTAATCATGAGGTATAGGGAAAGTCATACCTACTTCCCTTTGCTTCAGTTGCGCTTATTTTAATGTTAAATCCTGCAACTATGTGTTCAATGTTTAAACTGTAATATTTTTCTTCGAGTACCCTATGAACTCTTCAAAACAGAAATGGTTGCCTTAGTCAAAGAACTTATTGAACATGGGCGGCAAGATATAGACATCAAGCAATCAAGACACATATTTACTGTATATGCCCTTTGAGACAAAAAAAATAGTTGCTACGAGAACAAGTGCTACTGAGTGAATGTTCAATATATTAAATGATTGATGACACTGCTGCATTAAGTCTATACTTTTCATAATTACATATATTATTTGGTGTAGTTTTTGATAATATCGATTTCCTCTAGAATGTTTTTAACTTTCTGAAATGCTACAGAGTTTTATCTAAATGACTACTCGATTTGTTGTATTGTAAAACGCATCAATTTCTTTCTTATAGGAGATGTAAATGCAATCGTAATAAGGTGTTTCTTTTGCACCATTGAGCTCGTCAATCCAGGGCACAGGGATAATCCCTTCATTGAACACATAAAGAAGTCACCTAGCTGCGGATACCTTAAACAGAAACTAGGAGAACATGGTCCACCTGCACACAAGGTACTTACTATTATCGGTCAACTATTCGTATTTCTAAAAGATCTTTTATTATTGTTATGTGTACGGTGTGCATAGTATTATGAGCGTCAAAGGTTGAAATTTATTTTTCAAAGTCTACTTGAAAACTTATGAAAATGACAAAACGGGACCAAAGTAAAATTTACAAATGTACGATGTTATTTTTGAGAAATTATAACATGGATGGATAAATGTCCAGAAATTAAGGTTTCTGCTCTGTCATTTTCATAACTACTCCCTATTCAAAAGACAGTTCTGAACCAATCAGATTGCATGATCAATGAAATTATACTCCGCTTCTAAGGACATTTAATTTGTATAGATAGAATATATCCTAAAGTACTGGAGCATACGATGGACCACCCGCATAAAAAATTACTCTCCCCGGTCGCGTGATAGTGGTGATATTTCAGAGATGGATTACGCATATATTTTATTTGGTAACAAAACAATAATCTTGTTCCAAAATCATTGTAACATCTATTCCTTGAATAATGAGTAGAATATTATATATAGCTTAGAGAAACTCAGTGAATACCTGAATGTGTTTGCATACAATGCGCAAAATCATAACAATGTGACATTTGTTAATATGCTATGTTAAGGAAAATAGTTATTTTTGCAAGATAGTGATTTTATTCAACGTAAACATTTAGAAAGTAAGACGCAAAGTCATAGAACGAGTGAAGGCTGTATATTTAATTCAGCTCAAAATTAAGGAAAGATACAAAATGTTTCTGCTTAAACAAAGGTCTGGGCTGATATCATTCGTACAACCGAATAAACAAATGCTTCAAGCCATTTTAGAAGATTTCTTTAGGTTGACTAATAACTGTATTCAATTAGCATATATCATTAAAACAAACAAAACAAAAAAACCCAGAAAAGAACCACAAATATATGTATGAATCGAAATAAATTAAAATGACTTAGTAATCTTTCATACGCAAATATAAATCTAGTAAATGGAGATGACAGCTAGTCAATTGAAGGAACAAAAAAATGAAATTTATCGAATCGATGTATACAGGATATACAGTAGTACATTATCTAAATGTTTGGTTATAAACTCAGCTATATAGAATTAATGCGGTGATTTAACTATAGTATTATTGATTGATGTAAATGTATGCATTCGCCTTTCGAGTGAAATCGTGAATAACCAATGAATAATATATTCAGTTCACCAATACTGAATATAATAATATATTCAGTTTACCGATTCTGAAAAAATATGTACCAGACGTTTCAAAGCTTAAGTAACATACATTTTACTTTTCTCTGAAGAACAAAAATAATATTTCCTTATTTTGGCAGATTGGCTTTTTCATTTTTTTTCTTCAACTTAATTGGTGGACTCTGAGAACAGCCCTTTGTCTTTTTGGTCTTGAGAACAAGCAAACTTCACTGATAGAATCAAGCACACAAAGAATCAATTTTGACGGAATAAATCTGACAGCAGAATGTATTCAATATAGAAAGCTCTATGTTTGACTTGATAATCATTCACTCATCTGAAATTGAGAGAAAATAGTTAGGTTCCTAACATTTTAAGCTCAGAATAATTATTTGCATAAAGCTTGTCATTAACATAATAATTTAATGCTGTCTTAAAACAATAGATACTTAAGAACTGAAATCAAAGTATAATTTAAAAGGTGTATAGGGCGAACGTCCTCGCCTGTTAAAAATATTTTTTAAAGAACAATCCCTTTACCTGCGTGCAGTCGTCTTTCAAAAGTGCATACAATCATATACATGTTAATGTGAATGTTTCCTTAGAATAGTAGCATTCATTGTTCTTGTACTACAGAGGATATGGTTGGGCTAAATTAGTACCAACGGTTACTGCAAATCAGAATTGTGTTCACTTTCATTAATACAAAATATTTTTTGATACTTATATTCCTTCCTTTTTTAATCTTTTTAAACAGTGCAATACAAACAATCTATTTTCATACAACTAAACTTATGAACCAAACAATTCTTATTTGTTTACTTGTTGTTTTAATTTGAACTAAATTCGGGTAAATAATTTTGGTTATATTTGTTATTCTTTCAGATTCGCTTGATTTACATATTTATTTTCATCTGATCTTTTTCAGGAGAGAATAAACAACGCAGCACAGAACTCTCTGCAAAGTGACGGTATGAGAAATGTTACCTTCAGATTTTTAATGTAGCATATTTCTCACCACTGTTAAAGTAACCGTACCATGTGCGACCGTGGGACTGAATTGCAGAGTTCATTTATTAGCACTGTCGCCATTTCAAATATATAACATTTATACGATTTTTACTGTCTTTTGTTTATAATTTATTAAGATTTATTTATTTATTTATTTAGGTATTTATTTATTTATAGATTTATTTATTTCTTCCATGAATATTCTCGCAAATATTGTCAGAAAGAGTAAATACGTAACAAAACGATAAAGATGCAAATCAAATTATAATTTTAGAATCTCGTGTTTGATACTACTTCTAAATTGATCGAGATGACACAACACTTACCATTATTAGCCAACAATAAAACCACAACGAACTCACATTAGCCCAAATATTTACTTTCGTAAGAAACAAATATATATCTAAGACTTAGAAAGTTAGAATTTGCCTAAACACTGCTTTTGTTACATCCACTTTTGTGCAAAGGTATTCCTAAGAACATAAAAAGCTTTAATGTATGATGATATGATGCATTTGGCAAGAAAATAATTGAATCAATGTAGCTCTTCTACCAGATGAGGAACCTACTTAATCCTATGCTGCAAAGATGGGAATTACATATAGGGTTCACAAAATTCTGAATCTTAATTCCTTTTATTCATATAATGTATACTAAGTGCTATAATATCGCATTGAAATTGTGAAAGTGAAAATTGCATTGGAACTATCTAATTTATATTTCATATGGTAAGTTAGAACGTAAAAGTTGAGTGTTACGACTCTATTGTCACAAACTTAAGTAAAAGAGAATAAGCAAAACCAATAAATTGTATAAATCGTAACAATCAATTTAGTTACTAAAGGAATAATTGTCAAATATGAATGGAACTAACAGTATTATGAAGTTAATCAAACCTACTCCGTAAAAAGTTATATGATAATCATTAACGAATTAAAAACCCATATAAATTTAAGTAATGGAAATGTACTGTTCTTTAAATACCCAAATACCCATCAAGGTGTCAAGATGAAGTTGTTCAGAATTCTGTATAATAATTTATAACAGTTCCAAATTAATATTACAGTCCAAACAATGGACACATTTATTTTCACTGAACAATCCAAGCAGATGTTTTCGTCTCGAATAAGATCTAAGTATATCATGTCTGCAGCCTTGCATCAGGAATACAATGACTCCAAAAATCGGAATGAATCAGATTCCTTCAATTTCTTTTTATGTATCTTCATATTGCCACGACTTAAAAAGTGACCCCACGTGACAGCATACACTATTGATTTTGCATCGAAATAAGAATATTTGCATGACTTAGCGCAACCAGTGGGAAGCTAAAGAATTATTCTCGAATCATCGGTATCAAATCAATCACTAAAGAATTATGCCATAGATGTCATTATAAGACTATTAAGATTGTTATTAATAATTTGTGAACACATACATAAACATCTATTGTTATGTATTACATGCAATTTGTATTCTTAACAGAACCAGGTCAAGTACACAAATTTATAGCAAACGATATCTGATACAGTTTACAAAATACGTAAATCATGCACCAAGAGTTATAATAATATAGATATACATAACAATGAGAAAATAAAACCCTGATTTAGAGCAAATGATATTTGATGCAGTTTACAACGACAAAAATCATGCATCAAAAGTTACAATAATATAGATATACATAACAATGAGAAAATAAAACCCTGATTTACAGCAAATGATATATGATACAGTTAACAACTACGAAAATCATGCACCAAGAGTTTCAATAATATTGATATACATAACAATGAGAAAAAATCCTGATTGAGAGTAAATGATATTTGATACAGTTTACAACCAAGAAAATCGTGTACCAAGAGTTATAAAATTATTGATATACATAACAATGAGATAATAAAATCCTGATTTAGAGCAAACGATATTTGATACAGTTTACAACCACGAAAATCATGCATCAAGAGTTATAATAATATAGATATACATAACAATGAGAACAAAATCCTGATTTAGAGTCAATGATATATGATACAGTTTACAACCACGAAATTCGTGAACCAAGAGTTATGAAAATATAATATAGATATACATAACAATGAGAAAATAAAACCCTGAATTAAAGGTCGAAAGAGGGTGAAACAAAGGACTAAAAAGGTACAAACAAATAACATATTTACTAGGTAATTAAGTAGCAAGAACAACATTATAAATGTCATACAAGACAGGTGAGCACCATATATAACTGAAATTAAAATTAGCTTCTTTGAATTGACCACACTAGAAATGTTAACGGCAGACCTGTTCTATAAACGTGTCCATCAGATAAACTCTACACGCCATACCAGATGATTGATATAAAGCACTTTATTGAATTATTTACATGAGCATGTTATTATTCCAGTCAACCAAGTCTGAAACAACCGCAAGTACAATTTGTTGATTACTACACACTACCACCTGAAATATTAACAAAAAATAACCCAACGCTCATCTATCATATTCATTTATATCCGTCATCAAACGTGGGCAATCAGGCGAGAATTGAATATGATGACCGTTTAAAAGCTGTGAACCAGTATTTCCAATCTATAATTTTATTCATACAACAAGTTCGCTTCTAAACAAAGTAATATTTGATGGAAGAATCAGTAATCGGTCGTATATGGATGTTTTAGAATTATACTTATAGATCATTTCATTTCGTTTCTTTAAGGGATGCGCTACACATTTATAATGTTGATGGCACATGCCGTAGGTATGACTGATCGAAGATACTTTCATAACTTCTGTTCTTAAGCAATTGATGAAAAGAGTTGTTTATTTAGATTGACAGCATACCTGTTTGCTTGTAATATTCCCAATAGACAATGTATTCCAAACTGAGTAGAACCAAAAATATTAGCCATTTAATAAAATTATCAGCCGATAACTGCAAATATATAAACAGATTAGAGATATGTCGCGTCATTACATAGTACTGATTTAAACAAAACAAAACCACGTTTACGTAGATATGTGCATATTAAATGCTTGGATACTTCATAAAATCAGAGCATTTTCTTTATTTTCAAATGTACGAGACTCTTGTAAAAAGTAAATTAAAATATTTAGAGAAAACAAACGTAAATAAATAAAACAATAATCAGTTACAAAAATAATGTATTATGCTAAAAGTTAATGCATTTATTTAGTTGGAAGGATAAATCATAAATCTACTCAAAAGGAAAATAATTATAAAACCTTACACAGACTCATTAGCTCCTAATTCAGCAATTGGAAAATTGATGTTATCCAGCTCAATATCCTTCAGTTTCCTGTAGTAACAAGTTTATTTGCAACATCATACGATTGATATATAGAGCCAGGAAAACACTGAAAAACAATAAACTAAATATGAACTTGAAATGAATTATCATTAGAATCGTTCAATATTCCCCTATTTTGAGCAATGTCATACTCCACCACGTGCGCTCAATTCAAATGAACTATTTTGTAACGTAAACACCTTTTTATGAATGAACTAAAGCAGATATTTCATGGACTACC
>QKMX01346002.1:25807-36345 GCA_003401595.1 Venustaconcha ellipsiformis | reverse complement strand
GTCTGAAGATAGAAGGTGCTCAAAGCATGATACTACAAGATGAATATGCAGTCAAATCAGATAACTATACCAATGTTCAAACAGTAGCATAAGGTGCACACATTACAAATTGCCGAAGTTGTAAATACTAGACTATCTGCGTGAGGATGCTACCCAGAAAGTGTACAACCCTGACATCAGTGTAATGACACTCAGTACCTACTTCACCATAATGGCTGTGGCCTTATATATTCATTCACCCGAAAGTGGACACTCATGCTTTTCAGAAAAAAAAGTGCAGGTTTTAAAGGTCTGCACTAAAGCGTACTTAGCCATGTTTGGTTATCAGATGATGTAATTAATGATGATGGTAATGGAAATGTCTAGCTGAATGCTATTTGATCAGATTGAATCTGCCCAGAAACTGTTGCACCATCCTCGCAACAGGTTGTAGCTGTCAGTCAGAATGCTTACTACAACACGGGCAGGTAATCAAAAATGGCCTCACCACCTACAGTATTGAAACTTGGCATGGGGATGTGTTTAAAGGAGGGTTATATGGTCATAACAAAATCTAGTAGTCCATGATCTATTTTGTATGCTTGAGTGACTGTTGTTTTTCATTGCATATTTCCATCATCATACTATATCCAAAGTAGGTCATTGCAGCATTGTTTTCTTTCTGTGATAACTTATGCATTGTTGCAAAATATTGTGCACTTATTAGCAAGAGGATTCATGTTTGTAGGTAAACACATTGTTGACAAAATTCAGGAGCATATTACATAAAGATGGTTGATTAAAGAAAGCAACAATAGCAAGAACAAAAATGGAAGAAAAGCAGTAAAGAGGGCCAAAAAGAGGGCTTTGAAAAAGAAATTATTTCATTCTCATTTAAGTTTTTGCTTTTAGTTCATAGCTATATAGCTTTCTTTTACCCATTCTACATACTCTTGTACTTGGAGTCATGAATTTTGAAGGAGGGATTCACTTTTATATGTAATTCATTACAGAATTATATCACTGTGACTCCTATTTTATGCTTCACTTTCACTCGATAAATGTTTGAATTTTGCCATGATAATTCAAACTTTGTTTTTACACGATAAAATATGAAATGAATTCCTTTCCCTTCAATTGCAGTCAGCCTTTGAGAAACCTGAATAATAATGATTTTCATATCATTTGGCTTCAAATCAATGGAGTTTCACTGACTTCTTCAAAACATTGTATGTGAATTTTCAGCAGGAATCTCAGATTGATACATAATTGAAAAAGTAATTAATTCATGAAATAATTGATCAAAATGCATTAAAACATTATATGTAAACAGTTTTGCATTGTTCCTTAGAACATTAAAAAATAGGTGATATTTTTAATCATAATACTAAAGTTTAAGTAACCAAAAAGGGGAAAGAGGGTGATGTGGACTCAAAAAAAGGGTGACCATGTTTTCTTGATGCACAAAGGGATGAAATAAAGTGTATTGGGGCCTGATTCACCCCTGTGCTTGGACCATTGTGTACATATACTTTCCATTAGCTGTCCCTTTATTCCATCAGGGATTTGTTGTCTGTTTATTTGAAAATCAGGTTGCTGTATGATATATGTCATTCCCCAAAGGACCTGTTATCAGTAATGATAGTCCAGAATTTTACCAGCGTTCATAGTAATGGAAATTTCCTTTGCTTTTATATGTGACTGGGAGGATTAGTCCATTTTGACTGTTTTTAACATTCTAAAGTTTGATCTCTATTCAATACTCACATCTCCCAATTTTCTTCACTCATCACTTTATTCTGGCAAGGGAGAAAAGTCACTTTCACATAGGTCAAAAATCTAGTATGGACCCTGCCATCCAAATAAATCTGTTCATTACCATTATTTGTGTTGGTTACACAAGTGTACACATTGCCATATAATTTGATAGTTTATACTACTCTAAATATATTTAAGACATAGTTGCAAGGGTTTTCACTAACTGTGTTGGCTATTTTCAGGTTGCGATGATCACAGGGGACAATCCACTTACAGCCTGTCATGTTGCAAAGGAGCTTCGGTTTACCAAAAGGGACCACACCTTAGTCCTTACACACCCTAATGAAATAGGTTAGATTTATTGAGGGATTTTGTTGCTTATTTTCCAACTGCAACACATTTTTCAAATCAAAATGTAGAGCTTACAATTCTTTTATTTTTTTGACCATCCTTTAAAAAAATTACAGTATTATATGCTTGCACTTTCATCAGACTTATCAACTTGGTTATGTGCGCCAGTCGAATATATTCACTTTAAACTGTTTTCATTGTCATTTTTCGGGACAAATGATATTTTAACCAAGAATGACTAAGCTGTTAAATAACAAAACTTTTGTTTAAATGCAGTATAACTATTTTACTCTCCAAACACTCTGGTTAAAATATTTTTTAGCCAGGTAGGTAGTAGGAGTCAGAAAAATGAAGACATTTTAGACAAGTAGGACTAGGTAACATTTGACTTTTATAAGCTGTTGAGCAGGGCTGGCCAGATGTGAGGGATGATATATGAAACCCCATATATAAAAAAGTGAATCCTTTAGTTTGTCATGAAAAAAAATGGAATTCTAAATCAGGTTTTTCTGAAAGAGATATACCAGTAGGCTGCTTTGAATACAATAGACGTGAGAATGAAGACATAAAGACATGATAGTGAGGACATAATGGTAGTGAGGACCTAAACAAGGTATTTAGGATACAGCAAATGGCAGTGAGGAAATAAAATATGGTAACAAGGGCATAAGACATGGTAGTGAGGATATGAGACATGGTAGCGAGTATATAAGACATATTTGCAAAGATGTAAGACATGGCACTGAGGACATAAGACATGGTAGTGAGGACTTATGACATGTTAGCAAGGAGACAAGACAGAAATGGGGATATAAGACATGTCAGTAAGGACACGGTGCATGGCAATGAGGACATAAGACCTGATAGCAAGGACACAAGACATGGCAATAAAAATAATAAGACCTGATAGCAGGAACACAGGACATGGCAATAAGGACACGAGACATGGTAATGTAAACATAAGACCTGATGGCAAGGACACAAGATATGGCAATAAGGACACAAGACATGGCAATGAAGACATAAGACCTGATAGCAAGGACACAAGATGTAGCAAAAATGACACAAGAAATAGCAATAAGGACACAAGACATGGCAATGAAGACATAAAACCTGATAGCAAAGGACACAAGACATAGCAAAAATGATACAAGAAATATCAATAAGGACACAGGACATGGCAATGAAGACATAAGACCTGATAGCAAGGGCACAAGACATGGTAATGGGAACAGTTATTATTTAAGATTTCTTATAAATTCCTATTCATGAAAATGAAATTTTTCTCTTTGACAAAAATGTATATTTTTATATCATTTTAGGGTTTCATTTTAGAGTCTTTGTATTCTTGACAATACTTCTTATAACAGGTGAGGCTGGTTGTATAGGGAGGGCACTAACAATTTTATGATGTCTTTCTCATAAAGCTCCAAGGAATTTAAACACACAGTCTGCATTAAAATTGTATTTGTTGTAGATCCAGACTGGCATTGGCAGTCAATCGATGACTCAGTTATCTGTCCCTGCCAGCCTAAAAATATCCGTAAGGACTTAATAGACAAGTATGATCTCTGTCTGACAGGGGAGGTAAGTCAGTGTTCAGTGGACAAAACATTGGGTGTAACAGATTTGAATGCAGGAATCATTTAATTTATTCTTTTAGAAGAGTTAAAGAACTAAATAGGAATAAGACGTGATAAAGATTTGAATTTTCATACATGCTTAAAGGTCAGTTTGAGAGCTTGGAATTATAAATTGGTAATTGTATTGGCTTTAAAGACGAGAATGCACTATTTTTCCATTCATAATTTTTTCAAGCCATAAATTAAGGGAAATGTACTTTATCACAAAAATAAATGGGGTGTCTTTGCTTATTACATTATTTATTTCTTTGTAACTTTAACAAATAAAACTATTATTGCACATTTAGTTTTGACTACAAAAGTTTTGGTGTTATGAAATATTAACCAATGTAAGTAAATCTTTTAGTATCTTATTACAGTTAATCACTCTTAATGCAAGCAAATTGTTTCATGAGAACCTGATGTAAAAGATATTTATTTCATAATATTTTCAGCAATTCTTTTCAATAAGGGGATCCATATATTTTGGCTTTAGGAGATTCAGATTTGTTGTATTTCCATCATAAAGTGAAGCATGTTGTTATTTCGTCCATCCATCTGTTCTCTTGTTTGTTTTCACATAATAACTTGAGTTCTTCGCCATGCACTGTTACTAGATTTTTTAAATAGCATGTAATTAGGGTAAAGGTCAAAACCATAGAGACTGAAAAAAAAGAAAACTGTTTCCTCAGAAGAACTCAATTTGTATAAAAGATAATTTGACCAAACTTTGTAAATGGCTTGCAGTAGAGATAAGAAAGGCTAGAAGACTCTAAGAAATGGCTTATCCAAAATATCTTCAGTTCTTAATAAGTTATTTTGATGAAACTTAATGTATGGCTTGCATGTTTGACAAAGCAGACACTTAATAATTTGGTCAAATGTAGGATCAGAGGAACTCCAGGGAGGAATTTGGGTAAATAAGTAAATGGTTGAGGTTACAGAAACTGATTTAAGAAAAATGGTTTCTGCAAAATAACTTGAGTTATGTGTCTTTTACCTTAACCAGATTTTGTGGAAGTCTTGTATTTGAGCTAAGGAAGACACCTTTTGATTACTGACTTCAGAGGTGAAAGGTCAAGGCAACAACGACTCCAAGAAGAGTCACTTCTGTGTCATATTCCTGGTTGAAAGTTCATTAGAAGCTTGCAGGTTTTGGCAACCATTTTTGGCTGGCTTGCGATGAAGCACAGAAGAAACTATTAATTCTGGTATCAAGGGTCTAATGTAAAGGTCACAGTGACAGTGGTGTTGGCACAGTACACAAGTTAAATGTGTGCCACTTCTTTTAGTACATTATTATCTGACCCATAATATTGGATATGAAATGTTATCTCTAGGCTGTGCCCTTGCACTTTTTTATCAAATTATATTTCTAAAAGAGGCAATGCATCACAATAAGCATACAAAAAATATCCATCTGTATGATTTGCAAGCTTTTTGCTCTGTATTCTGACTATAATGCAAGTTATCAAGACCCTAGACTTATCAACTTGGGCCATGGGGCAAGCTTGTCTTTGATCAGGATTACCTTGTGCTCTGATAGGTATCTGAGCAAATCAAATAATTATGGAACATGCGAACAACTGTTCTTTTGATACAGATTCAGGTACTGTGAATTTAAAGGCTGTTGGTAGCAAATTAAAAATAATGACTGTTGAAGGGAGCATTGCCTCAGCATCTGATACCAGCATTTCAGGTAACACCTCAGTGAATCAGGTGTAAACAATGCACAAGAAGTGGTCTAATAATACTGTTGATGATCCCAAATAAAACAGTTGGCTTTAAAATAACCAAAACATGATGGTTTTGCTTCACAACTATGCAGCAATTTAAAACAAAAGACCCATGATGGTGTTATGTGTATGAACTGTTATTTCAGCTCTTATCTGTATAAAATAATTTATCAATAATTTAGTTTACACAAGAAATACTACAATGTGATTAATGTAGTTTAAAGAAATTTAATCTAAAGTTCTTAATTTTCGTGATGTAATGAATGTATAATCAGTTTATAGTAGATAATGAAATAATGGACAGGGCCATCCATATAAAAGTGATATGGACCAACTGGAAAAAAATCAGCAAAACATTGGGTGTATAATGTACAATTAAGGGTACAGCAAAACCTGTCTTGAAAGACCACCATTTTCTGGCAGCAAAAAGTGGTTTTAGGACAGCTGTACCACATAACTAGCTTCTACGACCAGTTTTCAAGGTACAAATTCAACAGGGCTTGGGAAGCAAAACAATGCACAGCTGCTGTATATGTATTTATTCTTTATTCATATTTCTTGTTGAACTATTGCATTCTTGTAATCTCAGAATAATGTTATTTAATGTTACATAACAATAGACATATATCAGTCATAAAAACATTCACATTTATATTTGAACACTAGTTGTACATGTCGTAAGATATGAATTAAACAATTAAGGTAATATTTATTTATTCTGTCCATAAATTTCAGAGTTACTTTAAATGTAATGTAATAATTGCACAGTAAGCAATGAAGTCACTTAAATTATGAATGAATTGCACGGTAACAATTTTGATCAGACTTTGGGTAAATAATGAATATATATGTACCAGTGAATGTAATTATAAAAGAGGAATTAACTCATCCAGAAACCGTATAAATTTATTGAGAGATACAAGCCAAAGGCTTAATTCACTGGCAACATATTAAAAGACTTTAGAAAAAAAAGGGTGTGACAAGGTGCTCTGTGGTGCGTTACAGTGTGTGTTGGTTTACTAACTTCAAAAAGGCAACAAATTACACAAACCTTTTACAGTGTGACAATTAAATAATGCAGATTATATCGCTTATTAACAACTAAGACCTATTCACTCCCAGACAATTGAGGGATAGACTCCAAAGACAACAAATTTTACTGCCATGATAAAGGTGTCTCATTATGACATTATTTTTTTTCAAACGGTAAAAGATGATATGAACCATTGAATTGACTGTATGTCTTTGATTTTTCCCTTTGACGAAGGAATGGTTAATCATAAGGGGAATTTACATGATTTTGGCACTACAGTGGTATTTAGTGACATTAATTTTCTGCTTTTCACTCAGTAGTATATGATACTACTTGCATGACCTATAGATTTTAGAAAACTGTAGTCCGACTCAGTTTTTGTTTTGTTTAGAACAAATCCTAAGTGGTCATGTTTACAAAGGATTAAATAGAGTTTAGTGGTGTTTATCTCTGTTCTTATGACCGTCACTCTTAGCACTTTGCCTGCTGACTGTACTAAGCAGTAATGATTACAAAGGAATAAATAAAGGTCAGTGGTGATTATCTCTGTTCTAATTCATAGCAGTGTTGTTTATTTGCAATCTGCACTTTGCCAGCGGATCCTTCTAAGATAATGTTTACAAAAGCGTGAAGAAATGCTTATATTGCAGAAATTTTGGGTCACTGGTTGTGTTGTGCTGGTGGTTGCTCATAATTGCATTTATATAAGAAATATCTATTCTTGCTTGACAGTTGTGGTCATAAATGACATGTGGTTGCTCAGAGCACACACAAGACATGTTTTACTGCTTTCTTGTTTAGATTATTTTTTCCAATGTTTGGTTACTGTAACTTAATGATTTTATACTTAATTTTTTAAGGGAAAGTTGATTTAAAAAGGAACATTTAATTGCATTTCATTGCATGAAAAGTATTGAAGGACAGAAGGACAATCTTTTACTTTCATTTTCATTTTAGGCATTAAAATACCTGCAAAAGCCTGAAACCAAAGATCTGCTCCATAAACTTTTACCTTGCACCAAAGTGTTTGCTAGAGTTGCACCAAAGCAGAAGGTAAGAGAATATGTCACCTTCATCTACCAAGTTGAAGATTTTTTTAGATTCAGTTCAGATACCTTGAACTGAAAATTATGCATGTATTAGCAGAGTTGCCAGCTGTTCTGGAGTGGAATTATTAATAATTTTTAGGAAATATTCCACCTTTTGAATTGAGAAATATTCTGAAAAAAATATATTTTTATGGGAAAAATTGTAAATGGGTGTTATTATGTATGTGACATGAATATACACTCCCCATCCCCTGAGCATACCACATTTCACCATTGCAAGAATTTATTTGCATAAGCTGCCCCCCTCTTCCCTTTTAAAACAAATACCATTGCTTGAAACAAATTTCTCAATTTGTAAACCACACTTAAATACAAAAGTACTGCAGACAATCCATGATCTATCTAAAATTTCAGTATTTTCATATTGGGACAGGTAAGCTGCAGTCAAGCATAAACCACTCACAATTCCATTAAAAAAATATATTTGTATCTTTGGTCAAAATGATAAACAAATATAATAATAATTTTTCTGTCTTATTAAGCGCTTTGATCCTTATTTTTGTGTATATGTGTGACTTGGTATAGCTCTCCCCCATTCTGATGCAATTATTGCATTATGTACTGAACAGCGGTATAGCAAAAATGATTAAAAATGTTGAGTGTACTTGTGTGTTGGGCTGGGTAAACAATAAGCCAGTCAAATGTATAGTAATACTGTTAGTTTATTAAAAACAGTGTTATAAGCACCTCATTTTAATAAATACTCTTGTCAGTTATAATTTCTATCTATAGCTGCATTAAGATTGAAGTGATTAAAAATGTTCTAATCAGTTTAGGTTGTTTCTGAGGCCAATGCGGCCTGATGTTGGAAGCTTCATGCTTTTTAATTTAGTTGTTCATGATCATATGATTAACACTTCTGCACCCATTTTGCAATTAAATAAATGAACTTTTATATGTAACAAGTGTCAAGAAATTTGTATCATTAAAATATCTCATTTTAAGTTCCAAATGTAAATTAATTATAATGATTAGCGACTAAGTGACATCACATTATGTGCAGAATACTTGTAGTGATTCCAGAGCATGGAATAACATTGAGAGCATGGAATAAAAGCAAAAACAACAAACTTGCATATATGTATGTAATCCATTTCAAATCCAATATGTCCAAAATCAACACGTTTCTTTACAAAAAGTTCTGATCCAAACAGACTAAACACTATTCACACAGGGCTGTTCCAGTAAAATATGTCCCTTTTAATGTAGAATAGTTGCGCATAATGCAGTTTAGAAGTTTGTGTTGTTTTCAGATTAACTTTTAGAGTAATCTTAGTACCCATGCAAATATGGCTTCAGAAACAGCATAAGAGTGTTTCCAGTGGGTCTTCCTGGATATTTCTGTGTCCTGATGATTGGGATTTCAATTTTTTCTTTTGGTGCTTAGGAAGAACTGGACGATGTCAGTATGTCTTACATTCAACAGAGGGGCAATCCTCATCAATTTTTATCCAGTGCTTAAAATGTCCCTGTCAGAGCTCAAAGAAAAGTTTTTTGTAGACACGGGCCTAGGGCTGCTGACTTAAAAAATATCACAAGCCCTGACTCAAACTCCACAAGCCCATCTCCAATTTTCTTATGCTCAGACTTAAAACAAAATCATATTAAATGGACTTGTGTGGTTATTTGGATCTTGAAAAATTTCAAAGTGTTTTTCTCCTGGACCAGCAGTAAGCCATTGTGTAATTGCGCCTACATTGTTTTTCTTAATCAGTAGCTCAAGAGTGTTTATGTTCATTAGCATTGGAAGCTTTTCTTGATTTTAACAGTCTCAGTTTCTGTTTATACTTTTAACATTATTCACATGTGCCGCATAATTTGTTTAATCAGTATTTCATTACACTAGAGTAAGTGTGAGCATGGGGCAAATGAATTATTATTCATTCAGCTTTAGCTTCAAACATCTGGAATAAAATAATAGCAATTAAACAAGATAAAAAAATGTACTTACACAAGCACTTTTGCCAATCTCAACTCTGCCAAAGGTTGGCTGATTTTTATAATCAAACACAGAAGAGCTGACACAACCACATTTATTCCCTTTGTTACTTATAATACCTCAAACAAAACATCCTGCATTTGGCTTAAATTCCTCAGATTACAGTAGTAAAGTAAGCAACTAACAGTTTGTATGTACACACACTTGCCTTAAATCTCATTGTGGCCACGCATCATTACACAGGTTGCAACAATTGATGGGACAATTCCAGTACCCACTAGACTGGTTGTTGTTGGTTTCTGGTACATGCATATCCAAAATGTTTTCTTAGAATCACATGTAGCCTACATGCATGCTAGCTTAAAGCCATTTGAGCACTAGTTAATAATAACCCAGGCAATCTGTTCCCATTCATATGTCACATTCTTCACTATCTACATAAAGTTTAGAGCTTTCAATAAGTAATGATCTTCATAGGTATAGGGGCCTATATGGGGATAAATATGAATAATTTACTAGCCATCAAGGATCTTCAAAATGAATGTCCGCATTTCATCAACATGATTGAAGCTTTCTCAGGCAAATTATTATTTATTTTTTTGTAACATGCCCTACAGGCTCCTCATTAAGAATACAGGAGGGGCCTCATCAGAAATTTGAAGAAATATGGGCATTTGACTTTCAGATGTTTTGAGCACTGCCTTTTCTTCTTTAGCACAGCCTCTTCAACATCCTCTTCCATGAATCCCTTGCACAATCCTATTTACAAGATTAGCTTTCCTTTTCCTGGACATTTCCAATGACTTTATTCACTCATAAATAACTGATAAGACTAAACTCACTTTTAAGTCTTGATTTGACTGGAAAATGGCTCTTCATGGGGTTTGAATAGACCTTATTCATACTGTTGCTACATTATGCAAATGAATATCTCCCCTGGGCTGCACTGGAATAGATTACAGAAGAGTTGGCAAGTTCAAAAGACATGCAGCCACTAATTCTTCCTGTCAT
>QKMX01345997.1:3154-17522 GCA_003401595.1 Venustaconcha ellipsiformis | reverse complement strand
TATATATATCCAATATTATTTTTGTGTCTATTAATTGTTCCTCATGAAGTGTGCATTAATTTTATTAAACCCTGTGGAATGAAATACAGTGGAGACAAGTACTTCTGGCTGTGCAAGAGAAAAAGGCTGATTAAATCAAGTGAAGATAATCTTTTTTATAATGGAGCCAGAACCAACATTCAGCTGTGTTGGTGCAACTTACATAGTACTATAGGTTGTGTGTGTGTCTGATGGACGGCATTCTATGATGTTTCAGGTAAATATAATCATCCAAAACAAACTCTTACATGAAAAGCACCATAGTATACTCTCTGAAAATAAACCTCCATTAATATTTAAACTTATTTCACTGCAAGTGGTTTGAAATCGATAAACTTGAAGAATTAATGTAAAAATGTAAAATGATAAACCTTGATATATCACTATTAGTTTTTGACATTCAAACAGAATTTTTTATATCATCCAATAAGCACAAAGTATATGAATGTAAAACTTTAAAATTCAAGTAAAGTATAAAAGTAATTGTCTTGCTGACCATTGAAGTGGACAGACCACTGATCAGTCAGTTATGTGCTTGATTATTATTTTTTTTTATTGCCAGGCATTGCCTATTATATGAACAAGTGCAGCCCCCAAATTTTAAAATGCTGCTGTTGAGTGTCTTTTGGGTCAATATGAAAAAACGCATACATTTTGTAAACTAGAGGATTATTTTTTTAATGATTAAATAATGAAATAATTCTGGTGATGTACTACCTGACAGTAGTTGTAATCTATAAATTGGTATATTATTGATGTACCTTTTTGCCATAGAATTAGTGGTTTCATCTATGCATTTAACAGACAGGTCATCTGAATTAGTAAAAAAAAGAAACACATTGCAGGTTATTGAAAAGGTTCAGCAGGCTACACAGCATGTCATAAGAGATGAACAATGGAGGCAGAAGTTGATAAAGAAAAAAAAACATCCAGGCTGAAATGGCTTTTAATTTTTGTACAAAAAAATGATGACAATCCGTTATCAGATATGGCCACCATTACTAAAAATAGAAATCCAATGCCTCTTAACAGAATTGGCTGAACTTTGATAAAAAGCATATAGGTGTAAAGGCCTTTCTGTATTGGATATGTAATGATGATGTGCCAACATGTATGGATGACAATGCAATAATGAGAAAACTCAGAAATAGTTGTTTTCATAATATAGGAAATCAAGAGCATAGAAAGTTATTTCAAGCTAGGCTTGTGGTGTCAGACCCACTTGGATCTCTTGTTTTGTATTGAATTGATTTTTACCTTCCCTAATTATAATTCTGTTCTGTTAAAATTACCTCAACTTTGATTTTAATTTTATGGCACATATTTTTCAATGCATGTTTTAATACTTTGAAAAATTTATTTTGACATTCCTAATAATTTGGACCAAGCTTTTCAAATGATTACTATGTGGAATATTCTTATTTTCTAAGGTCAATTGTGATTGCTTCTATCAATTAGAAAAGGTACAGAAATATATAGTTGTTTGTTTTCACAAATTTTGAATAAATGGTTTAGAGAAGGGGTTTTTTTTTTTGCATGCCAAAATTTTCAGGACAGTTCAGAACATTCTTTTATTAACAAATACTGTGTACTTTTCATTCTTCTTTTGGAATTCCCTTGCATCTGCATTGATGAATTGTTGTTTGTGCTTCCTGCCAATCATTTTTAATACCATTGCTTGTGTGCATGAAATGAGTGCCTCTGTCATGCTGACTTTTTATAGTTACATCAGATTTCCTTGTCATACAGTCTGGTTTCTCTCTCTCTTGATTGTTTCAGTGTCTACCTCTACTCCACCAAAAAAAAAAGGTTGGTTCCGAAATTCTTTAAAGGTTAATGCAAAGAAAAACTTTGAAGTTTTTTTTTTACTCTGTGTACATTAAAGAAATAAGTATCAGTAGAAAAATTGTTTATAATATGATTACAGGTACTTTTATCAACCTAGATATATTGATTACAGTTTCATCCCTTTTTTTTTCTGACAAAAATTTGGCACAGAATTGCAGACTTTGTTGTGTTTAGGAGTATAAAACAATATGGTCAGCTCTGTAATGAAGGCTAAATTTCTGCTGACTCCTCTTTCATACTTTTATTTTATTGGATGATCTCTTATATGTGCATGGGACAATTTATCAGTAATTGAATAATATTAAACATTTTGTTCGACACTTATGTTGGTCTTGGATTGAGCAGATAGTGGGGTGGTGATTTAACAGCAACATTGATTATGGGTCTGAAAAGTCAAATGAAGAAGAATTAGATTATGATTTAAAGCTTCTCCTTCAAATACCTTACATTAGGAATATTAGCCTGCTACCTCATGAATGCAGCCCTACAAAAGATGAAAATCATTATATCCTGTATATTTTTAGATAGACAAAGGGCAGTAACTCTTGCCCAKTACCTCTCCTTTATACCACCAGGTGTCGCCAGCTTAGCTGTTATACAGTGAACACTGACAATCCAGCCTTTCTCTACATACCTAGAGGCCTGCCATCAAACATTTTGGATTTATTCAGTATATTTAATTATATCCTGCAATTTGAATATATTATTTTTACAAATTAAGTCAAAATTTGACTGATTTTTTTAAAATACTTATTAGGACTTTGTGTGTACAACCCCATCCCACCACGCTATCATTGATCTACACAAGGTCATTCTGTGTTGAGTGTGAATTGAATTTTTTTTGTTCATGCTTTATCATCATGTAGTGTAATGTTGCCTGATATGCAAGTCATATTTTCAGTTTTCATGCTGTTTTGATGGTTCATGGTTAGCTAATATTAAATAATATTAAAGTCCATAGGGCCTTTGTAACAAAAGAAATATTTTTTAAAAACAGTATCACAACATTTTAAATTTTGATCTTGTTAGCTTTACCATTGTAGTACTTTCACACATTATTATTTGCTTGTTATTCATTACATTTTATTTTTCCTACACTGTTTTGATAATCTAGTGGTTAATTTAAATTTAGCAAATTAAGGCCTTAAATACCAATACAACACCTTTATTATCTGTCCATTAAGACAGTATCTTCTGTCATTTAGTAATTTCATCCCAGAACTATTTCTGGATTAATGTGTTGGGGCTTTTTTTCTTTCACTTTTGTCATTGCAGGGCCATGTCTTTTTAAGTGTGTGAAATGCAAGAGAAGACAATCCTGACCAGTGTATTGCGTGAACAAAATGCATATCAATCAGCATGCAAAATGTGCAGTTTTTGGTCAGAAAATACATGGACTGCTGTGCTTAAGAAAGCGGCAAAGGGAAAAGAGAGTACGTCAGGGAGGATACCTGTGACATCCTTGGGCTCCACCCAAATTAGCTTTTTTGGAAAGCCTTGTGGGGGACACTGGGGGACCCCCTCCATGCTAAGGTTTGTCGCATGGAACCAACATATACAGCTAGGGATGGAGAGGATAAAGGAAGGGAATACCTGTTGCTGGATAAGATGCGTCAATCTGAGCAAACCATTTCCCTCTTCCCACATTTTTCTCCAACAGAAGCTTTTGGGGAGTATTCCACGATTTTAGGCAACCCAGATGGGGTAAGCCTTCCCACATGTCAGAGCATGGCCTACAGGCTGGCACGTCAGGGTGCTTGGGATTAATGACAGATCAGCTGGACACAATAATAATAATGATGCACCAACACCAGATGTCCAGCTGACACACAGACATTACAAGCTGTCCCAGCATGGAGAATGCTTGGCTGGAATAGGCCGTCTATGAAATATTATATTTAAGGGTATTTTAGTGATAGATCTGTCCATCTAGCTGGGTAATAGGTATTATATTCCAGGAAATTTAAAGGGTGCTGGCCACTTCAGAATGCCCACCCACCTACCTCACAAAGTCAATGCAATGGTGGATGTTGCGGAAGAAGGGGAGACACCCTCTTTCTGGCTTCTTTCTCCATTGGCGGAGAATAACAACCGACTGATGGTTAGAATTGGTAACTTGAAGTCATTATTTTTGGAAAACCAGGTGCTTGTATCAGACGCACACCAATGACTTTTGTACAGATCTTTCGATGTTTGACAAGAATATAGCAGCCAGTGCCAGGAGGCAACAATCTACTAGGAGGCATTCATAAAGAGGCAGGAAGAAACGGACTTTCTCAGCCTGAGCCTCCCAACCGCCTGTAGACAGCCTACCAGTGGGCAGCTATTAATGTGTGTTTGAGATCACTGGACCTCCCTCATGAAGAGTAAGTGATCCAGTCTTCACAGAAGTTCCAGCAGATCAAGAGATGGATTTCTTGCTTCAAGCTGGGGTTTTACTGAAGGCTGTTCTTGATTTGAAAAAACATGGATTTGAGCCACCTAGATTAATTTATCCTTCCTCCAAAATTCAAGATGGTATTGTTGATCCACCTGTCCGTCCAATGCTGCTGGTATGCTGTCAGTCTCTACCTGACTGACACATAGTTTCATATCCCCATTCACCCTGTTTCATGTAAATATCATCACTTACCTAGACACAGTTCTTCCCTTTGGGCTTTCACTCAGATGATGGATTGCATCATCTCTCTCTGTTGGGATCAACATCCTTGAGAAAAACATGACGAGTTGCTTCAAGGCAGGAATGATCTTCTTTCTCATCCGAGTTTCCTAGTTAACAGGGAAAAGTCCAATCTTCATCCATCCCCAAATTTTGTCCATCTGGGTATGGAATTTTTCACCAATTGGAATCTTGTGTAGCTCCCATTTTTCCACATCAACAATAGAACTGGTCAAGTCGGTTCTTGTGTCTCCTCAGTTCATCCAGTGTGGCAACGGACCTGATCCTGTTTGGGCACCTTTTTTATGCACCCCTTACAGATGTCATTGCTGGCTCAGCTACACCCCTACTCAGAGCCCTTCGATCAACCCATTCGGATCACGTGAGAGATTTGAGCCTTTTTTGCTTCTGTGGCACACTAGGTTGGCTGTCCAAAAAAGTCCCAAGCGGAAATAACAGTTTGCACCGATGCCAGTACACACATTTGTGGCATCTACCTACTGCTTTACTTCGCTACTTAAGTGGCACATGGAAACTAAAAGAGAGGCTTCTACACATCATCATCCTAGAAATGAAGACTGGCATCACAACTTCTCACTTCTGGGGGAGATCAACTCTCAGGCAGAACAGAGCACTCCATATCAAACAATTCAACAGTGGTGACTTGCCGCCTCATACAGTGGGGCAACATATCACCCAATCGTGTGTCCTGTTGTGGTAGATTCTATGCTAGTGCAACAATCTCCATATCAGTGTGCAAGTCCGACATTCCTGGCAGGCTCAATGTCCTGGCTGACACCATATCAAGGAGAGGCCAGGTCCTTTTCATGGAGTGGTCTCTCAACCCAGAGATCTCTGCCCGGATCTGCACCCATTGGGGACAACCAATGATCAATCTTTTTGTGACAAGGTGGAACTACTAATTGCCTACCTTTGTCTCTCCTGTTCCAGACCCATAAGACTGGGCTGGGTTTTGGGTATTTGCCTACTCTCCTATAGTCCTAATACTAAAAATAATACAGAAGTTACATGGTCAGAATTGCAAGAAGATTGTGATCACCCCTCACTAGTGACCCAGGACTTGTCCCACCTATCTACTTGATCTAGTGATAGATCTACCCAGGAATATCCCTATGCAACTACGGTTGAGGGTGTTCCATCCTTGCCCAGGTCATCTTCTACACTTGGCTCTTGTAGGTCAGCCTTGCGAGTCTTAACAATTCAAACCTTCCACTGTGAAGAAAACCAGGAGAGGAAAAAAAAGCCCTTCACTCGGAAGGCTTTATGATGGGAAGTTTCACAAGTTTAGGGACTGGTGCCAAATCCGTCACATCATCTCTTTGTGTGCCTCAGTCCCACAGTTGGCTAACTTTTTCCTCTATCTCTTTGTGGAAAAACAGTCATTTTTGATCACTGTCAGAGGCTATCGATCTATGAACTTGGACACATTCTGCCTTCATGACAGATACGACATTGGATAAAGATTTCTCAGATCTGTTAGCTAATTTTGATATCCAATTTGCCCTGGGTTCTAACTTGACTTATCTCAAGCAAGTTTGAACCTCTCGCTCATGCTTCACTAATGTTCATATCACACAGGACATGTTTCCTGATAGCTTTAGCATCTGCATGCAGGGTCAGTGAGCTACAAACTATCTTCAGTTCAGATGTGATGGTTCAGTGGGCCTTCTTATTCACCAAATCATCATTCATCATATCTCTTGCATAGAGAAGCAGCCATGCAGGACCCTATCAACGCCCTCAAGCACTACCCAGATGCACAGAATCAAGTCGGGGCTTGCGGAAATGCCTCTTCCTGCCAGTCAAGGCTGGAAAACAAGATCACCCCTCAGGTCATTGCTTTGTGGCTGATGCGGGCCATATGCTCAGCATACTTAGCTTTTATCTCAGAGATTTAGCACTGCAGAGACAAACGATGGATCTGGTAGGAACGGTGGCAGCAGCACAGATAGCTGCCAGACTCAGCTAGATCAATCAACACAGCCCATTAGCTTTGCTGGATTTACCAGTGAAAATTTTGGTAGGTGAAATCTCAACTTCATCTTCTCAGCCATGTATACGATTTCCAGATCAAGGGATCTTGGGCTGTGTTGTTTGGGTCATTAAGAGAACTGGTTGTCTGTCATATGGGGAATCCAGCCAGATACCTGAGGTAGAGGCCAGATGTTCAGCATTCCCTGCTCCTATTACTTATTCTCCATGCGTAATGGGAACGTATTTGAAAGAGAAAGCAAATTTTGTTAATATCTCGCTCAGCTAAAAACTGGCTACACCTGATGATATCAAGGGGGAGGTAATGGGTAAGAGCTACTGCCCTTTGTTCATCTAAAAATAGATAGGATAAGATAATTTTAGTCTTCTGTAGGGCTGGATTCATGAGGTAGTATGCTAATATTCCTAATGTAATGTGATTGGGTAAGTATTCCTGCAGAAACAATATTTACTAATTTGTTGTTTTTTTAAAACTAGCTTTTAGGGATGCAGTCTTTGAGGAAAAGTAAAATTCATGATCAACAACTTCTAGTTAATATATATCTTCCATTGTTTAACACAAGCCAAGTCCTAATAACATGGCAGATGATATTCAGCTTTATAGGATACAAGCAACTTACCATTACTATGAATGTTAATGTGACGCTGAAAAATGTACAAACCATAAAACAAAATAAAATTGATGGTTCGATGGTAACAAACTGATCTTCCATTTTAAAGCTTCAACCAAGTCCTAACACTGGATGTGGATAAATGAGAAAAAGTTTATTATGCATGAAGCTTAAGATACACATCAACATCCTAAAATGCTAGAATATTTACTACCTCTTGTGACTGGATTATATAAATATTCTCATGTTCAAACTAAAAATTTTGATGTCGATGGAATGAACCACTAACAAATTTGTTGTCATGCTTTAAAGCTGAATTAGTTGCAATGTAGAGTGTTGTATGATCTTGTGATTAAAATTTTCAGTTTGAACCTTTAAGCAGTCAGAATACCAGTCAACAACTACGATAGTCTAAATCAATGGAAAATTGCTACAACATTTAGTCTATCACAGATGTTTACTTACACTAAATGAAAGACTGCTACAATATTTAGTCTTTCATTTAGTGTAAGTAAACATCTGTGATAGACTAAATATTGTATCAATCTTCCATCATGTGTAAGTTAATGACCAGGATAAACAATTATGGCTATCTTCCATCAATAACAGTGAATAAACACTACACTAGACAAAGAATTGAGCAATCTTTCATCAGTGTGAGTAAATGACTATGATAGACTAAATATTGTAGCCATCCTCCATCAGTGTGTGAATTAATAACTTATAATCAATATTGTCACAATCAACTGCGCTGGAAAAGTATTGTAGGAAACCAGCTGGACATGGTGTGTAGGTCTCCTTGTATTTCATTCACTAGATGATTGCCCACAACATATTTATTGTGCAAATATTAGTGGCTGGCTTTGTTTTCAAGGCTTGGGAAGATATCTTTGGAAAACTGGCACACAACCTTTTAGTTTGCATAGATCACTATTTATAATTAGACCAAGTTGGGGGCAGATATTTGTTTCCCCTGCGTCTGCCTGGTTAAATATGACTTTTAAGGTGACATTGTTTTCATCAGCATTATAATTACATATTAACAGTTTTGCATTTAGTGGGGGTACGATTGCAAACAATCAATCTTGTCCATTGGAACTCTTAATTTAACAATAGTCAAATGGTTGTGACTTAATTGAAATATGAAGCAAGTAAAGTTTGAGTGACTATATAATCCTATTGTCTGATTATTTGCTTTTAATTTTATATTATATTGTAACAAACCAAAGCTTTTTTTTTTTTTTAAAATATGATCAATGAATTTACATAGTTGACAAATGTGTAGCTTTCTAAGTGTATATTAAGCAATCATTTAAAAAAAGGCAATGAATGGAAGTGGAGCTTTTTGTTGGGGAAAAAAAAGTGTTATGTACATTAAATGTATTTTCACATGTAACATTTCCATATAAATGTATTTTACTCAAACTTTAAGTGCCCTTCATTAGGTGTAAGGTGCTATGTTTTGATATCTGTCCATCCATTCTTTCATCCATCTGTCTCTATGTTACCAGTTTTGTTTCCATGCAATAACTTAAGTTGTCCACCATCAGTGGTTATTAGACATTGTGGCTGGCTTGCAATTGTGTAAGAAAGAATATTGATTTCAGGCTCAAAAACTGTACTGTGAATGAAAGAAGGAAAGTGTTTTTTTGAACAATTACTTTGAGTTTTCCACCATCAATAGTGGATAGCATGCACAGGGGGTCAGGAACAAGCCTGTTGATTTCAGGCTCTAGGTCAAGTTCAGACTGACTTAAAATAGAAAAATTGTTTCCATACAGCAACTCATGTTCCCAACAACTTTAGTTGCAAAACATCGTAGAGATTGTTTGGACTTATCACTGGTTTCTACATAATAACTAGAGTTCTCCTCATTGCTTACCAAACTTTGATGATGTCTGGCAGTTAGGGTAAAGAATTGAGATTGATTTTTGGGGTGAAAAGTTCAAAGGTCAAGTTCACAGACTTAAACAAGGAAAATTGTTTATGTAGTATTCCTAGTTTTGCATCACTGACATGGTGGACGACATCTGCTTAAGGAAAGGAAGAAGCTTATTTTTTGGGGGTCAAAGGCCAAGATCACTTTGAAGGAAAAAAAAAAGTTTCTGCACAAATATTTCTGTTATTGATAAAGAATGATTAAACATGATTTCGCCTATAATGTACTATTCAAAGTACTCTAATTTTACAGGGATTTTTCCATTTAAACCTACTGGTGGAAATGGAACACGTTTATTTTTTTCTTTATAGGGCTTTCCTTTTTTTTTTCAATTGGTCATACTCCCCCACTCAGAAAAAAAAGTGTTGTTCCATCCCTGTCCCTTTCCAGGTACATTTAAGGAAATTAGCCCAAAGTTTGGTCAATTTTCTTACATCCATATTTTGGGGGGCAAATATTGTAGACTTTCCCCAGGTTTTGAAACATCTATAATCTGAGGATCTCAAGACAGCTGATCCATGTTCTCTTAATGGCCTATCAAAGTGCATCACAGATTATATATTGATACAACAATTTTTATCATGGTCTGTAAAAAAAAATATGTTTCATATGTAATGATATTGCTTTGTTATATTATATATAGTTGAAGGCTTTTTATTTCTGTGTAAGGGCTTTTTCTATTTGCTTTATCTTATTTCAGTAGTTTTTAAACATTTCTGAGATGTCTATAATGTTTATCGATGTAAATATTGAGTTATCATTTAGATGTATATTTTTTTTGTCAAGCCTGTAAAGTTGAATATACACAAGGAAATTTATTTTCAGACAGTTATAGTTTGTTCAAAATGTCTGATAAATACTGAAGCAAGTACAACTCAAGACACAGAAAGGAAAGTTGTTTTCATTGACTTGTCTTTTGGACCATATAGTTCGTTTCAAAATGTCAGTGATGACAACAGATAATAATGATTGTCGAAAATTTATAGATAGATGATAAAGTTGGAAATTTGTTTTTATCATTAATTTTTGCATCAGTACCATATTGGTGTCCATTTACAAATGTTTGGAACCCCTATAGTCATGGTTACATTTTGAAACGGACCACATCTTTTTCATTTTCTGAGAAGGATATTTTTTGTCAATATCCTTCCATTGTCTTTATGTTTTGGTTGCATCGGTTATCATTTTGTTGCAGTAAAATGGTTTCAGTTTTAAGAGTAACATTTAAAAAATATGAAGAGGAAATTTATCGGTGCATCAACCTCTGGAGCAACAGTGCATGACAATTTGTGTGGATTTTGTGGTTCCTACAAACAAGGAATCTAAAGAGTTGATCAGTGATCCTTCCATGGAAACAATGGAGCCCTTTCTGCAGTCCATTTATGTAAATTCAAACAGTGGAGCCCTTCTGCAGTTCATTTATGTAAATTCAAACAAAACTATCATATTGTCAAGGGACATGTAAAGTAATCCTTCACTTCATCATAAATAACTTAAAAAATCTTTGTAATGGTATATACTAAAAAATCTTTGTAATGGTATATACTGTATGTACATGTACAATAATATAGTCCATAGGTAGCATATCATGTCATATTAGAATTAGTGTTAATAATTTGCGGTCTTTTTACCTGTGTTCAAGAACCATATGTATACAGCCTGTAACCAAAACCACAGAAGTATAATGCTATGTTACTGTTTATTAAGGCTATTCAGCTATGACCATTTTGTTGTAAGCTTATTTACAGTGTATCAATTGTTAACAAGTATACTCTTTTTAAATGATATTGTTTTATGAGGGTTCTTTTTTTTTCTTCTTTCCTGGGGAAGAGATGCAATGACTCAGAAATGCTGCATATACTTACCAATAACAGTATAGATCCTGATCTGCCATTGCATAATGCACCAGCAGATTAGGGTCTGTGCTTTTAATACTGATTTCTCATTACAAACTGCACAGACCCAGATCTGCAGTCACATAATGTGCTGGCAGATATGGGTCTTTGCAGTTGGACTTGTCTAATAAGCGAATATATACGGTAAGCAGTGACTCATAAATAAGCAGTGGGTTGATTCCTGCTCAAACGTATTCACTGCAGCTAGTGTTTCTCTGGACAAGGCACTCTACTTTCATGACTTTAGCACATGACATTGTCTTTCATGTACCAATCAGTCTCTTATCATCAAAACTAGAATAGTAACCATGCATTTCCTCCACAATTTGGTTTGTTTTGAAATGATTTTAATATACTCCATATTTCATTTTAAATGTATATTAGTTACATAGTACATGTCAAGCCAAGCAGTATTGTTACCAGCTGTTACATGGCATATATTAAGCCAAGCAGTATTGTTACCAGCTGTTGCATCAAATTTATCCTTAATATTCAGGCAGACTTCTTTCTTAAGACAATTTTGTCTCTGGTTTTCGTAATTGGATTCATAGCTCCAACAACATTCCTTGCAGAGTAAAGAAAAAGAAAGAAATATGAATTTATGGGTGAAATGTAAAAGGTAATTTTTTAAAAACTCTTGACCAGAGATCATAGAAGCTTGTGTAATGGCTTATCGACTGTCGACCATTGGGTAGTTGCTTGTTATTGCTGTTTCAGCTCGTGAACATTGACACAAACTCCAACCCTTGGAGGGGTTCTTAATGAAATTCGTACCTGTCTGACATCCAGCATGGCCCCTGTAGGTTGTGGAATATAAAATAGGTGTGATGCACTCTTCGGCATGACAAAAATGTGATTACTGGAGGCAGGAGCAGTGGTGTCTGGTTATTATGCCAGGCATGAAAACCGAAGGTGTGTGTGTTCTAATTATTCCCTTGCAACAGAGAGAATTGCCAACTATCGAGCAAGGCATTTAATCCAATCGCCTCAACAGTAAATAATAAACATATTTTGCTGTGCTGTAAAACTCCAAATCAAACCAACATGGCCACAATTAGTCACGATTACTCCTCCTCCTGTTTGGTTGTGATTTCAGACTGGAGGAGTGACACTGCTGTCATTGATCCTCAGAACTAGCGTTAATCTAACTGTTATCATGATCGCTATAGCAACCATTTTAAAAATCTTGTCACTGCTTATCAATGTGTAGCATATGGGCATGGTTTTCACAGAAAAAAGGATAAGACATGTTTTTAATTTGTGTTGCCAATATCGCCATCATACAAACCATTTTTAACAACTTGTCACATGAAAATTCCTGGTTATGCTTACATTAAAAAAATTAATTAAATATGTAAATATTGACTTCCATAAAACTCACAACACTTATTTTTCTCTTGTTTATTACAAAGAACAAAGCGTCGAACTGCTTCAATCCATTGTACAGATTATTGGCCACTTCCTCCTTCACGACTCTGTAGAAGTAATTTTCACTTTTAATCTAGACTTTTTTCTTCATTTTGTGTGTTCTTTTCTATTTTGTTCTTCCATATTTTCTCAACTTGATACAAAATGCCCTATAAATGTAAACTGAAAGTTGTTCTCCATTTATTTCTTCTTTCGTTTCTTTATTTATCAACAAATTCATTGTTCATATTTTTGCTTTAGCTAAATGCTAATGTTTGACAAAGATTGTTCACCGTGACTATTGAACACTTTCAGTTATAATTCAGTATCATCCTCAATATATTCACATATTTAAAATTTTTATATCGTAAATGGAGATTCATAATATAAACCAATGGCTTTCGTTCTAATCTTCTGCATTGTAAAATTTTTAATCTCTTTGGCCTGCACTAATTTAGGCTGGTTTCCAGCAAATATCTGGTACGACAGTAAAGGGAGTACTTCTGTGATAACGTTATTCATTGGATTAAAATGTGCTCTCATACCGAGTTTTACACACCAGACACATTCACCATGAGATCGGATGTCAGATGCACTTTTTTTATTTGCAATAGAGATGTATCTAAGCTCATTTTTTGTGAACTTAGCAGTTACAGCTGAATAAATCTAAACATAGGTTGAAATAGAAAGGACAAATATCCCTAGAAGGGACTGATACTATACTGGGTGAAAAAAAAAAAAAAACATTCCAGAAATTCATCAGACCATTTCCTCCTTTTAGCTGCCGAGTACTGAAAACATCTCTGACATTCCTCAGATTTTCAAAATGAGCTTCTATGGTGGACATTCTGGAAGTCAGATTGGCACGATTTTTATTTCAGACCAAGTACACGTCATAATAGGTCTTTTGGTGGAAACCCTGTGTCAATATAATGATCCATTCAAGACAATCGTCGTGACAGCTATAATGGACGTACAAATGTCACCTTTTCATTCAAGACCAACTATGTATCATAAGAAGTTTAAATGTCCATTGTGATAGTCATATTGAGGTTCAATTTGCATCATTTTCATTTATGACCAACTGGACATATTAACATAAGCGGTCTTCTGATGAAAACCTCAGCACAATTTCAATTTGTTATTAACAAGACGTTATAAGAAGTTTTCTGGTGAAAACCCTATTCTTAGAGTTACAAGAAGTTCAAGATGGCTCCTTTGGTAGACAAGTGGGATTCCATATCGACACTATTTCCATTTAGGATCAACTTTAGATCATAAGAACTCTTCTGGTGAAAGGACAATGTCGATATGACCAGTGATCTTGGAGGAGTATCACTAAGAAGAGTGTCCAGATGGCCATTGCGGTAGCCATATTGGAGGTCAGATTGGCACCATTTTCATTTATGATAAAACTTGACATCATAAGACGCATTTCAGTGAATACCTAACGCTGATGTAGTCATCTATTCACGAGAATAGAGATAACAATTTTTAAGATGTCCGTTCTGAGAGGCACCAGTTTCATTAAGGACCAGTTAGACACCATATGAAATCTTCCAGTCATAACCCCATGCTAATATGACCGTTTATTCAGGAGTAGATTTTCAAGATGACAACAGGGGTGGTCATACAGAATGCGAAAGCATAACCATTTTTATTTAGAACTAATGAGACCTGATAAGAGATCCTCCGGTAAAGACACCAGGTCACTACTACTTTTCGTTAAGACAAGTACCGATTAAAGATGTTTGTTGTAGGGGTATATTGGAGGTCATAAACAACGTTTTAATTTAGGATCATAGGAAATGAAAAACCCGTATTATTATGACCATTCAGAAGGAATAGCCATAACTAGATCTTCATGATGACTACTATAGAATGTCCGAGTGGTACCACATTCATTTAGGGCCAACTGGTTGTTGTTGTAGGGTTTAACGCCATTTTCAGCACAAGA
>QKMX01345982.1:1866-14039 GCA_003401595.1 Venustaconcha ellipsiformis | reverse complement strand
ATTATTATTATTATTATTATTATTATTCTTATTATTAAAACCCGAACATTGCAATGTATAGTTCCGACCTGTCAATTAAACTGGACACATTTACCAATCAAAAACGGCATCGATTTCACTTCGTACTTACATGTTGGTAGCCGCAAAATTTGCTCACAAACATAGACCATGTTCGGTTACTTTCGAATTGCAATGCAGAGGAATTTGATTGATTACACAGAAAATCACTGAACTTTTATCCGAAAAATGGTTCGCAGTTGTACTCCGGGTCGTTATTATGAACGAATTAAGGAGGACATATTATTTTTAAAAATGTTGTCAAACTAAACAACATTATGGAAGTGATACATTATTTATAATCATATTTCATATATAAATAAACACGGTAGTAGAAGCAAATGAGGTATCTTGACCAAGAGACCTCAATCCACCTCCAAAACCGTTCTATTTTAATATTTTTGACACCAATATTTTAGATCAAAATTATGACTTTTTGTTTTATCTCAAATCAATGAAGACCAAGATATTTCCATCCCCCTCCGAAACACTTTTATCTCAGAATAGCGAATGGTCGGGGAGGTCTCTAGGTTAAAAGAAAACTTTACATTATAATTATTTTCGTAGTTACTTAATCGCATCGGTAAGATATCTGACAAAATGCTGTGGATTACATGTAATTCACGAATATTGTATTTTACACCTCACAAATAAGATCTTATCTGATATAATATTTTGATGTGTTATGATAGTTGTTTTGCAAGTACATGTATGGTTCAAATTTTGGTTCAGTTCACTTTATCGCCGCTGATAGAGTAATTCCGACTCCAGATATAATTAGCATAAAGAGATTTAACATCGCTCCGCCAAATATCATACCTAAAACTTCATCCGAAGAGAAAAGTATGAAATTACTTGATCTATTTTAACGTAGTATTTGTAACATTTTCTTTAATACACCAAAGCTTTTTGTGACAATATTTGTAATACTATACCAATGCGTCAAAATCATATATTGGATTTTTTTACATGGTTAAAATCTATTGTTTTTTATTTTTATAACAAAACAATTACACAAGATTAAATGTTCTAACGCCAACAACTACAAAAGCGCATTTCTAAAATTAACGCTAACATCATCAGCAACAAAATCTCCGTATTTATCACAAACCTGAGATACGGTATCTGTATATCTATCATCTGTCAATGCATCATATTTATTAAACCAGTTATACGAAAAATATATAGTGCAAACTTTATCATCCTTAAACAGAGAGGTATAAATTAATAATTTTTAGCTTTCTCCTCAGTTTTATCGATATAACCGAGGACCATAACAATTTCATCACGCATAATTTCTTAAGAACGATATACTGTCTAATAATTGTGCATGCGATGATGCAATTAATAATAAATGATTTTGCAAGTTCATTTTTATGTTCTGCAGTGGTAGTAGCTGAAGAAGTAGGTTCATACTGAGCAATCACAACTTTAGATAATATAAGCTGGTTATATCGAATAGTTCGTATAATTCAGTACAATAATTTATATTAAAGATAATTGTCTAGATCATCTTAATGTTGGTAGAGGATAATAATCTGTTTTGCTGATATTATAGTATGAATCAATTTGTTTTTAATTACAACAATTGATTTAATGTCATTTATAAAAAAATGTATTGATCATTATTTAAATTATTAAAATCATCATTAAATTCCTCTATTACTTTTAATGATTTATCAACAACAACTGGATCAAATTTTGTTGTTTTATTTTCAAATTAAAGGTAAGATTGCGTTTGCATATGCTTTCATGATTAGCTCTGCACTCATTTGTTTAGCAATATTTAATACGGTTTCTTTGTCATGAGAATACATACTTAGTTTTTTTTAAAAATATATCTCGTTTTTAAAAATTATCGTTTAGGTTTCTTTTATTTATCAAATTATTTATTTTTTGTTTCAGCCAATTTTTTTTAGGCAATTGTGCAAATTGTTTACACGAATCTATTCTTGTGATCTACCGCCATACGCCTTTGATTTTATTATGCTACATTCACTGATAAGATCTGTATTTTCGACATTAAACTCTAATAATTTTTAAACTATATTTCCAACGGTTTTTTTGCTCATTTTTACAATCATCTGGGTGACAATGTCCAAAAATAGTTTCAAAATCTTTTGTTGCATTTTTAACTTGTTGTCTGAACAACGCCTGCAAAATTTATTTCAGACTTTGACGGATCACCAAGCAGATTACCTAATTGTTTTTTATTTAATTAATTTATAAACATCATCTTTATCAGCATCTGTTACATAAGTATATTTTATTAAGGTCAAGAATATCATAAAATTCTTTGGCAATAGATACATATGATGAATTTGACATTATAATTATTTGTTATACTAAATCAACGAGCGAAAATAATTGCCAATAAGACAACCCTGTATTGATTGCTCAATCTCGAGAACAAAATATTTTATAGTATTTGTATTTTATTCGCAATTATGTTGGTAAAGTTATTTCGAGTGGCGTTGTAACTATTGGAGAATTTGTTGCAGCATATGTCGTCCATGCTCAATAAATTTCCAGTATGTCGTCCACGCACAATAAATTTCAAAATCGCTACGGCAGACGGACAATCTACTTTAATCCAGAAATTTCTTGTCGTTGCAGCCCAGTCATTTGACATATCATTCGGCGCTGTTTTGCTGTGATGTTGATAACTGTTATTAAACACCGACGACGCTGACATTATAAATCCACACTTATAACACTGCGGTGGATAAGAACATGTGGTTTATCAACCAGCTTTATTTTTTACTCTATATCACCGACATCAACAACTGAGTCTACATCACATTTATTTGTCAAATCTATCGCTGAGGTTGGAATATATGCTGATATTATTTTATTTAATCCCATATCCATCTTTCCCCTATTACACCGTCGGCGAGACGTAAATAATTTGCTGCAATATAATGAATATTTTCAGATAAAATATTGTCAATATCGTCAACGTATTTTTGTTTGTTAAATCAGGATCAAATTTTGGAACGTACCTCGATGTTATTTTGTTAGACCCCCATATCTGATGTGCCTGTCATTGTATCAGCGATTTTCTTTACAAAATTATTTTAACAACTTTAACGTTTCTTAGCCAGTCGTCATTTGCTAACGTTGTATTGTCAAGTTTAGTGTTATATATCACTTGTCACCCCATGTCAGTACTAAATGTCATAAATCTACCCGATAAATGTAAATAAGGTGTAAATTTGTTACGCAGTTGCGCATAGCTAACAGCATCATTATCTTCATGTGGGGTGATTTTATTGATAATACAGTTATTTTTGCGTCATTTGCCATCGCTAAATCACATGTAACCATTCCGCCGGTTTAATCAATTTTTTTCGTCAACGGTTTTTAGTAGAGCATAACTAATGGATTGAGTCTTATCCAGAGTAAATGGAGGACAAGTAGTTTCTAAATTTATTATTTTTTGCCTAGCATATGTATATTGTCTGTCATTGTATCGCCCGATCTGTTTAGTTTGATACTATCGAAGTAAGCTAACTGCGATACTCTAGCAGCTTGTGTTGGATTAAAGTTTACTGGAAGATATGAAGTTTCTAAATTTATATCTACTGATACAATTCCGAACGTTTTATCAATTTGTTTTTATCCTCGGCGGATTTTGACTGCGCATAAATAACAGTTTGCCTATTTACAAAATTTATTGGAGAAAAATTTGTTTCTAAACCTAGCTCTCCTTAATTTGACATTGAAAAATTACCAGACACGGTATCGACAGTTTGTTTTTTCAAGTAGCCTGATAAATCAACGCATTTTTGTTATCGTTGTACTTCCAGTTGATTAATCTCCCAACATTGTTCTAAATTTTGTGTAGTAGTTCATTATTTGTTATTGTAAGACAATTTTGTATCACTTTAGATTAATATACAATTTCGATTCTAAATTTTGACACCGAACGATTGGTAAAGCACAAGCATTATCTTATTATCAGACGAAGATGATCAAGGAAAACGACTTTATTAATGAATTTATTACTCGGAGATAATTTAAACTATGATGGAATTTATATTTATACCATTAATCCACAGCAGGATAAGTACGACCTGCTGAACGAGTATAATAACAAACTTCGGGTTGATCTCGAAGACGGCGAAGATTTTTTTTATTATCAAGCAACCAGAGGATCTTATTCCAGTAAAAGAACTCAGATGAACATAGAATAGTTGTTTGTTTTTACGATATTTCGCAAAATAACAACGAGATGAATGAAATAAGATCTTGCTCTTCTCTGTAGTGTAACAAGAGGTGCAATTCTATTTATCTTGCTGAGGTTTTTATAATGTTGATTGATGTATCAGAAGAAATACTGTTTGTTTTATATTATTTCCTAAGTTGGATAATATAGACGTTATAAATATTACAAACGAGCATTGCATAAACGTAACATAAGATATATTTACTGAGAATTGAGCAACAAAAGATAAATATAATTTCTTTTTATTTGATAAATTTGCTCACGATCCAGCGAGGATGTTTTGTTTCTGTAACAACAATTATCTGCTGTAAACGAAATTTTGTAAACACCTTGATATAAGCAGGGAAATGGAAAGACGAGCAGAGTACAGAGACCACACAGAACCACTGAAAAAAACTTGCTAAATCGAATACAGTATTTAAGAAACCAGTTCAGGAAAAACAGCTTCGACAGGGAGTTGCCGCAGAAAAAGTTACTAAAACTTTAAGCTTGTTACCGAGGCTTTCGTTGGGAAACAACCTGAAGCTACTACAATGGCGGAGGAAGAGATTAAGAAATTGCAAGAAAAAAGTTTACTTGGTTTATCTAAAGTACAACAAGAAGCAGTAGAGTGGATAATTATAGCAAGATCAGATGACTAGACCACAAGATTAACCGAGGCTCTTGTAGCTAACGTAGCAAAAAGAGATGATTAGCTGAGAGTATATAGGCGAAGGCGCATGACAAATTATGCATTGAATGGAAAATAGAAGCTAAAAATGGGTCGCTTCTTTAAACGCTGAAATCATTGGCAGACTAATGAGCTGATGTCATCAAAAGAAGGTGGAAATGTAAAAGCTGAAATTGATGATATGGTTGATATACTCTATCATTTTAGAATGGTAGGACTGATAACATCAGACGAGTATGACATTTTACATAATGAGATTATTTGATAGATTTTGTAAACTACATTTTCATAAAAATGTCAACACTATAACTTTACTCCAGCAAAGCAAAAGACAGCTTAAATGTTTCAGTAAATTATATTCCACCGATACAAGTGGATTCCGAGCAACGACATTAAAATTGGATTATGATCATACACCGCATGGCATTTTCTAAGGCAAACGTAAAAACATATATTAACGATGAATTTAGATTTCAGCTAGCGACATCACAGACGTAGACAACACTCAAAATTACAATATTACTGATTTAAATAAAACGATAAAGGAGCTGATAACAAAGAAGTAATTCAGATAATTTTGAACTGACTCCATAGTATAACCTGTTACGCGCCAGAATAACATTAAACAATCACATGTCAGTCAACGTTTTCATCGACGACTAGTATTTCAGAACTGCTGAGATTTCATCATTAACAATACAGATCAACAGAAGAAAACATAACGTATGACGGCGAACTACCGGTAAATATAATTGATGTGAATATTATTATGATAAATTGCTCCATTACACCAGGATCTTATTCGGTTAAGGGCAGACAGGGACCAACAATGTACAGTTTCTCGCCAGATGTTATACCGGGGTAGCTAATGCAAATTATCCCGCGGAAAATTATATATTATCCGATAAATGTTGAAAATCAAATAACTGAAATAAATATGCAATCGACAGATCAGCCTGGATGACAATTGGATTTAAACAACGAGGTAATTACATATTATCTACACCTACTCATTGCGTAGGCTAGTTGAGTTGATTTTATACAACTACCTTAATATAATGAACAAAGAAAAAATTCCAGGCGAAAAATCGAAGGTGGAGTTTTATAAAATATTTTTCTAAAATTATTGAAAATGCTCCAGGGGTTGCAAACACAGTTGCGCCAATTACGTTAGACAAATCAAAATCTTTTACAATGATGGAGGCATCCACTGCTGTAACTGCAGTGGGGAAAAAATAGCTGATAAAATTAAAGATGTTGCGTCCACGTCTGATTTTAAACAGATTATCTCGAAAATCGCGCCAATGGAAGATACTAAAAGCGTGATGATAGCAATTTCACAAAATCTTTTATCGCCCAGAGGTGAGCAAAGTATACAAAAAACTAATATGTAAGGCAACAGGGTATATTTTGTGTGGTCTAATAAAATAAGAAGAAATGTTCGTTAAAAATTATCTCGATTTAAGTGAGAATTATGACAGACGATACAGTAAAAAGTTTGAGTACTTTGAGGATCTCGGCGAAAATTATAGTGAGCCAAATAAAACTGGTGTTAGAACATGAAAGTGTATTTTTACTGCCTCACAAAGCGATGTTAGAAGTGCGTTTGCAAATTATGACAAAGTCTAATCCACCTGTTGCAATTGCAGCGGGATTGGAAAAAGCGCTTAAGAACAACGGTTTGGTTTGAGTTTATTTAAAAGTGCTAAATATCTTTTGGCTAATCAGACCGTGGTAGATGTTTCATCGCACCTGTAAGTCGCGAGTACAATCTTAAATATTGTTTCTTTAGCGATAATTACTCGTCTTGAACATGTTATTCTTGCTCACGGTGCCGATGTAGCTGAAAACGTAATTGTAATAAATTTTGTTATTGCTAATGCTGTCAGTTTTGGTAGAGCACCTTCAGCAGCAGCCTTTAATGAAGACACTACAAGTGATTCACTTACCACTGCTTGAAATGATCTTGGTATAACACTACCAGGTGCAGTTGCGGATGGAGTTCCAATGTTAGATCATATTGATAATGTTATCAGTTTAAAATATATACGTTATTATGAAAGTTTTGCTGAGAGAAAGGTGCTAGCAGCATAATCACTTCAAATAACGATGATGCTTTATTGAGCATAATATTTGGCTGATGCAAGGAATACAATAAAGAACTTTGTGACATAAACATACACACAATTTATATCGAGAAGAAAAAGGATTATTTATTCCGTGCTGCTGGCGCTGATGTACAATTTATTATAAACAAACTAGCGCTGTGAATACCCAGAATAACACCATCAGTTACAAAGGCAGCAGATGTAAATGACATGCTTGATGCACAAACGAATAAAATATATTTTCTGCAACATAAAATGCATCAAATAGCAGTTCCAAATACAACGGACTACACGGGGCGAGTTACAACAACATCAAGTAAACAACTACCTCAACAAATATTCATTGTATTTCAACAAGTGCGACATGGTAATAAAGAACAAAATAATGCCATATTCGATAATGCTGATGTTAGGCCAATATACGCCAGAATAAACTACAAGCAGTACAAGACATTGTTAAGTAATTTTGATATACTTGACAAACTAAACAAAAATAATAAATTTCCACGGAGTTTATTTTAAAGATGAACTTAACTTTGCACCGGCTGGATGTTCATGTGTAATAAATATGCAAAATTTTAACTATGGATCAGGCACGCAATTGGTTGTAGTTTACAACAACAATTTTTGGGGTTCGCTTGGATTTCATCCGAGTGATGCAATATAAATATATAAACAGATAATACAAAGAAATAAATTACTCGTCCAATCAAATTCAAAGATTTGGAACATCCGCATGTGGATATTATTGCATGATGTTTATAAAACAAATGACTAAAAGCGCAGTTGTCATTGGTAATAATTTTCGAATATTATTTTACAGTTTGACAATCATACTTATAAAGCCAACAATGAGATCACAATTAATTTTGTCTAAAATCATACTATGAAAAATGTCAGCGTACTGTCTCAAATGTAAAACTAAGACTGAGAATAAACAACGGAAATAACAAAAAATAACATATTAATGTTGAAGAATATTTGTGCAATGTGTGGTGGAAGAAAGGTACTGAAAGAGATAAAATTCGTCGAAATACGTAATTGTGATAAGGTTATTTTAGTAGATGATAAATAAATAATGATAAAATGTGAGTGCGAGTGCGATTGTGATTGAAGACTTCGCCTGGAGCAAAATAAAATTCTTACATATTTTCAAAAAAGATGCAATCGAAAAATAATCGATTTGGGAATAAATATACATAATTGAACGGAATATTGCCCAAACCAAAAGGTGGTTGGACATTGCCCAGACAGAAATACACTGGACAGTATAATTCCCTTAATGAGCAACTTGATAAAAATGATAATCCGCTGCCAGGACAGGAGTCAAACAATTAAGCTGATGTTGATGCAATAGCAATGCGACCTGATATCGGCTACATGGACAACGAGAAGGATAATATCGATGCAACAAGGTAATGTTAGATGAGCTGCAAGACATGAAACCAAATGGAATTAGAGAGCGTATCAATAGAAAATTTATCCAGGGACTAATTGAAGCAAAATAAATTAGTACTTGGAGAAACGACAACGTTGAAGGAGATAAAATCGCCAGAGATGAAATCTGACTGACGAATTGCATAGTTGCGGATAAAATTGGACATTCAATAACTAATGCGTTAAAACAAATTTTAACTGCAACAAAAAGGAAATCAAATAGAATTTGGACAGATCATGGAGCAGAGTTTTTCAATAAAGCGTTTGAGCAATTTCTAGAACAAAATAATATTAGAAAGTATGCTACCGAAAACGAGGGGAAAAATGTTATCTTTGAGCAATTTGACATAAAATTAAATGAGAAAATGCACAAACATTTGACGAAGAAAATTATGACTAATTTCTTCGATGATCTACAGCAGATTGTTGATAAGTATAATAACACGAAACACAGATCGATGAAGATGTCTCCTTATAATACAATTAAACATCCAATATTTGCTAATGAAAACATGTTTCGCCGACATAAATTTAAAGTTGATAATAAAGGTCAGAACTTCAGTAACAAAAAATACATTTGACAAAGGATTTTCTCCAAACTGGAGTGAAGAAGTATTTATCATCGATAAAATTTTGTTGACAAAATTCCTGTGACATACTCGCTACATGATTTAGTAGGTGAGCCTATTATTGGGAGTTGTTGAGAACTGAACAAGATACATTTATTATTGAAAAGTTTTTTAAGATAAAGTTAATGAAAGTTCGGTTAAATGGAGTAGTTACGGAGATAAATTTAACAGCTGCGTGTCAACCATGTCTATTACATAATATGTATAAATTTGTTCGGTCTTCATTAATATATATTTACACTTAATCATTTACACAACGAAATTAAACGCGATTTTCTTGCACCTTCGACAGGCATTAAATGAAATATTTAGCACAAATAAAATCATATTTATGCTCTTTTGTCTGGCGGCTATGATAACGTTTAAAAACAACTTAAGAATTTGCCAAAATATTTGTTGTTCGATGATCGTAAATTAAATTTTATTATTTTTTTGGCGAAATTATACTTGACATTATATCGTCCAGTTTTCAACGTACTGTTACTTTTTTAACAACCACATATACGATCTCGATTTGTTCATCGTCGTTTTTGAGGAAGATGTCATCTTTATAACTAGTTCACTTTTATATACGACAACAGCATCTGCTGCTGTTAAATCATCATTAGAGTAAATATCATCAAGTCATTTCATTAAATCCATATTATAATACATTTTTGTATAATTTATAATAATAAAATAACTGACGAGATAAGATATCAACAGAAAATTAATATATTGAACTCCAGAGAATTAGCTAAAGGGAAACTTTTGCCAGGATAAAGTTTTCATTCAGTTGCTGTTATTATCTTGCAGGTTGATTCTGATAAAATTCTTCTAACGGCGGCATAAAAGTAAACTGAATAATAGTACAGTCATTACACTAAAATTAATAAAGATGATATTATTGCGTTTGCTCATAATTGATCACATAAAATTGAACTAGAAAAGATAATTAATCATGATATCTAAAGGTAAATGCTTCATACATCAACTTTAATGTAGCTGATTTTGTTCTGCCATCGCCAGTTTTTTTAAATTGATTTACCGTCAATTTTAATGTGTTTTTGAAACAGAATAAGTTCAATAATATTTTATTTCCTTCCCAGTATTAAGGTTTGTAGAAATAACTATTTTAGCAAATTTAGCTCCACCAGCATTTTCTCCTGTTCTATATTCCCCTAGATTAATCATATGTCAATTTTCTAAATGATTGTCTGTTTTGGAACCGTAGATATGTTAGATAACTAAACCATTTGGAATCACTTTATTAAATACTTCGTAAATAAAACGATGCGATATATAACCTGATTTTTTAGTTTTTTTTTTCTAACTATCCCATATTAATCAATCTTATAACAACATGTTTCGTTCTTCTGTTCCGGTCAACTCATAAAAGTCAAATAATCGATGAGGTTATAATTCGTCATGTAAAGATACATTTTCAATATTATCATTTTCTATCAAACTGTTTACTCGATATACTCGCTTTAAAGCTCAAATTTTCTTTCATTATTTTATCAGCATTTTTTGTTTGTTTCTCCTGCGTAAGTGCAACTGAAAATTTCATTCACTTCACCGTAATCCCCTTCCGACAATGTGAAAATAAAATTTTCGTCATTATGTTATAAGCATCTTTTAAATCTCTAATTGATTTTTTCTCCTCGTAGACTTCATGCCACTCAAACTTTATTTTATTCGACTGTATTCATCATCTTTAAACGTTAAACAAGAATCTGCTTTCATTATATTATATGCATTTTTATATCTCTAACTGATTGTTCAAATTTTTAAAATTAAATATATAGAACGCGGTACAAATATAATGCTGAAATCGCTAGATATTGCCAAAAAGAGCATTATTAGTGCAGAAAAATAGCTGCTGCATTCTCGGATACGATAAAAATTATAACTTTGACAATCAAAATGTTTTAGTAAATTTTACCTCGACAATTTTTTTTTTCATCTTCTCCAGCCAGTTGTAACGCACAAACCTTCTGTACAGAAAGGCATCAAGCTGATAGTGCAGAATCTCGTTATTTTATCAAAGTTACATGTACTTAATGGAGATAAAATAGATGTGCTTGATGTAATCTTCCAAAACGAGGATTTCATAAGCGAGGTTACAGATCCATATTTGAAGTCTAAATCTGTGTCAAATATTTTTTCTGTCGCCAAAGAAATACATAAATAAATAAATAAATTCTGGAAGAATTTACTTATCTGGATCAGGATGGAAATTTGAAATCATAAAATAAATTTATTTCACAATACGATGTACTTAGCGATAGTTCAAAAGTTGATATCACTAAAAAAATAAGAACAAAACATGACGTATAAACATTAAACAACTATGATGATGATTGGTTTCTTTGGTCTATTTTATCTGCGATACATCCTCAGGTTGTTCACTATGATCGACTACAAAAATATTTGCCTTTCAAAGGTGAGCTAAATTTTGAAGGAATAACTTTTTCAGTGGTAGACAATCAAATTCAAACGTTTTAGAAACAAATTAATCTTTCAATAGCTTTTTTTAGAATTAGAAGATAAAGAAAATGTTTACCCAAGATATATATCACAAAAAGCGAATAAAAATACAATAAATATATTTTGTTTACAAAGACCATTATTGCTGGATAACAAAAACTTGGATGGACTTGTTGGTCGGCAATGTAATGAAAACATAAAGTAAATTAATTTTGCTACGATTGCTTGTAGAGTTTTTTTTGAAGATCAAAGACTGCAAAAGCATCTTATGAAATACTACATTAATGTCCAGAAAAAAAAACAATGCTGGGTGAAAAAGAAAAGATATAAAATTTTAAAAATTATGATCATAACTTAAATATCCCGTTTGTTATTTATGCTGACTTTTAGTGTTTATTTGTTTCCATAGCTGGTGCTGAAAATAATCCATATAAATCAAGTTTACGAAAAATACAACAACATATGTCCTGGCAAGTAGCTTATAAAGTAGTTTGTTGCGCTAACGATGATTTGTCATATATTATAAAATTATTTATAATATATATATATATATATATAAATATATATATATATAT
>QKMX01345971.1:26286-38113 GCA_003401595.1 Venustaconcha ellipsiformis | reverse complement strand
ACACACACACACACACACACATTGAGTACTGTATTCAGTATTAAACACATACAAAAATGTATGGAAGCCATCACAAAATGTATGGAAGCCATCACATATCAGAGGATAGCATTCTATGTATTTATAAAAATCATCTGACTTAAGTGTACTTTCGTTTCACAAGACTAAGCAATAATCACATCAGAAATGCTCTGTTTATTTCATTGTTAAGATATTTTTAATTTATTAACACCCCATGTTGAAAGTAAGGAAAATATCTACAAGCAAAATATCCCTATATATATATACTAGGTACTAATGTACTCCTCAGTTCATACAGTTCATAGTATGGACAGAGAGGGGTCAAAACGATATCAGTTTGCCATGTTGCAATTCAGGGTCTTCATTTCACTGTCGTTAGAAAAAGTAGGTCAAAAGACGATCAAGTAGTTATTTTTTTTTACACATTTCACAGTAAGAGATTTTAGTACCTAAGAGAAATACCATTGTGTACTGGTGAAGCAAGACAAAGACAGCTCAGGTGCACACATTTTAACAGTATGAACAATGAATAGGCATCTACTAACCATTCTTTCTTTCTTTTCTTCATTACAGACAGGGAATTTCACTGTGATTGTAACAGCAAGAAATCCATTGTACAGTGCTGTTGCAGATATGAGTTCAGTGCCAGGTAATTTGTTGATACAAGGCCCAGTTGACAACATCACTGTGACTGACTTTGAAATCAACACAGGTGCACATGAGCCTAAAACCTTCTCCATCTCTTTCAAACTTCTCGGCGTTGGAATGTGCCTTTATATTGACTTTGGAGATGGTACGCAGATGTTCCTTGGTGACCAAACAACCTGTACTTTGTCCTTCCGTTATAGTTCAGCAAAGTATAGTTCAGTTCCAGCGATTTCCAACCCCATGAATCTTACTCGTATATACACAGAAATGAAGTCATTTGAATTCATTGTGGAAGGATTCAACTCCATCTCCAATCAAAGTGCCACATTTCCTTTCTCTATCACCACCATTGATTGCAGTAAGCCACATGTTGACATCAAGAATGGCCAGTTTCAGTTTTACCAACCAACAGAGGTGCAACGTAGTAAAAAGGTCCGTGTAACTGGAATCACAGATATTTATTGTACGTACACACTGGACAATGTGAAGACTTGGACTGTTGAGACAGTTGATGATAAAACTGGAGATATTCTATCTCTGGTTAATATATCTTTCCTTGACTCGGCTCATAAATCTGAGCTTTCTCTTGACCCACTGTTTCTCCCATATGGTCTGTATCGAATGACATACATGATGGAAATGTCACAGAGTTCCTTTGGTAATGGTGAAAAATTTTATGACATGAAGTCAGCCTATTTCAGGATAGTCAAATCAGAGTTGGTTGTTCAAATATTCCAAGATGGTATCACAAAGATTACCCGTGGGATTGGTACTCAACTGACAATTGCACCAAGGAACTTTTCATATGATCCAGATGATCCCAGTACACAAGTAAGTATGCCATCACTGCCCAAAAATTAATGGGTAAACTGCAACTCACATCATAATTCCATCAGTATTTTTTGGACTGCCTATTGTCTTTAGGTCCAAACAATCCAGAATGGAACTACATACATTTATTTTTGTTAGGGCAGATCATGTTTTAGTGAATTTAGCAAGGAAACTAATTTGCAAAACAATTTTTATGTGTGTTAAATTTTTGCAATCTGATGCTACATGTAGTATATGTACATGCTGTTAACTAGTGGCAAAAACTATTAAATACCTTTCTAAATAGAAAAAAAATGTATTGCCTTTTTCCTCATAGAAGGCAAACACTGGAAGTCATCACATAAAATTTATTTTTGCCAATTAGTATCTCATAAGAGGTGGCTGATGCATACATGTGATCAAGCACGTATTTGTTTGGCAGCCTATCTAGAATTATGAAATTATGTGAGGGGATGCTTTTGATGAGTACTATACCCTCAAAATGTAGGTCACTTAGACCCATACATTATGCTGTACTGACTAGGGTTCAATTTTGTCTTTTAAACTTTTTTCTCAATCACTGTTCATTCCAGAATTATAAAATAGATGAGTGCATGCATTCTGTTAATGCCACACCCTTGCAGCAATAAAATGTCACTGTGACCCATACTTTATATTCTCTGACTTAGGTTACATTTTTGCACTTTTTTGCTGATATCCACATAATTTTTTGTATCCTGAATACATACTGAAGTCATGAAATTTAATGAGGAGATGCATCGATATGAACTTGTATCAGAGAAAATGAGAAGAAACCACAAATCACTCAACATGGTTGGACTATCAATGGAGTTTTTTTTTAATTTTTCAAGAGAGTGTTCCAGTCATTCAGGGACTTGTACCTGACTCTGATAGTGTCACTGGACTAATGACTAATGCATATAACCAGTGCAGTTATAAGTAGGATTAACTATGTTAATATAATGATAAACTTTCCATATTAATGATTATACATTGTATATATTATGAAAACTTACCATCAGATGGTTAGCTGTGTATTGTACATGTGATTGAGTATAGAAATTAGAACAGGGACTATGCATTCATGTGAAACCTCAGCTGTAGTAGCTAATCAATGTAATTACTGATGCATGAAGTATACTTCTAAGAGTGGTCAGACTGACTGTCACTGTAAGGTTACTCAGAGTCTGACTTTTAAGGGTGGACAAGAATAGTAACTTTTAAAACAGACTTTTAAAAATAATGATTTTTTAAAAAGAGAAAATTAATCTCTGATTTTTATCAAATCACTACAGTACTTTCAGTTTGATATAGAAAAGAATGTTTCTTGTTTGTTTTATGTTCGGTATGCTTTTTCAGAGGGCCAACATTTCATTGTCAAGTCCTCATTAGTCTAAAAATGATGTCTACATGATCATTAATGTTTACAATGCCAACTTCAAACTACAAAGAGTATCTTGCAAGAAAGTTACTGAATTAATGACCCAGGGCCAGGTTTGAATCCCAATAGGCGTGAATTATTACTCTTTAACCTGTATATAGAATTGCGTGATTTACATTTAATAAGAAATTGTTAGAGCTTCTTTTGAGCCTAGATATAGAACAATATAGTCTGGTCCATTAATTTTGATCAGACATGCATGATTTTGTGATGTCATTTGGTTTCTATTACCACCTGAGAACGGTTGTCATGTTTCTTATGCTAGTATAGACTATCAGCATTTGATTACACTGATATTATTTACAACCTGTATTTGATTACACTGATATTGTAGACTACCTGTATTTGATTACACTAAGATTGTAGACTACTTGCATTTAAATTACACTGTTCATGTAGATTACCCGAATTTGATTACACTGATATTGTAGATTACCTGTATTTGATTACAGAGAGCGTAGACTACCAGTATTTGATTACAGAGAGCATATACTACCTGTATTTGATTACACTGATATTGTAGAATACAAATGTTTGATTATATTGATATGCAGACTTAAAGTTTTACGTAACATCAGTTGCAACATAATAACCATTTGCTTTGAGTACAGATTTGGAAATACAGATAATACTACATGCAGCTTTTCAAATTATGCAACACTGTCTTGTTCTACATTGTCCTTTTTTCAGCTTACAAATTTTACTTGGTGGTTGCGAATGATAAACGAAACCTACAACCTGTCAGATACAACATTTGTGTGGAGTCCTGGTGATACTGTGATCAGTGGTCCAGGACGTCTTAATACAAATGCAGGGGAGATAACCATTAATACCCAAATGTTACTTGTCAATACCACATACGAATTTAGAGTAATGGTTTCCAAAGATACAAGAAGTGCAAGTGCCATTAGTTATTTGCACTTAATAGATGGTATACCACCTGAGCCAACTATAAGGCAAGTGAGATCCTAACAAATTGTGTTTTTAAATTTTCACATCTTTGTAATAAAATGATACATTAAACTGGTGCTTTCTCCAGTTAAAATTATTGAATTTAAATTTAAATCAAAGTCATAAGCATTCTTCAGCAAACACAGGAAATTCAGTGCAAATTTTGATGAAAGTTTTTGAAGCAATAAGTTTAAATTTGTGCATATTTTATCTTTAATGTGTTCATATTTTTCTTTAAATTTTATATAGTTTATTTTTATATTTGTACATATGTTATCTTTATATTTAATTTTAGTGCACTGTCCAACAAAGTGAGTGCTTAGGTAGGAGGACACAGTTAAGCAATGATAAACTGATAAGAGTTATAAAATGTTTGATAAAATTATAAATATTTGATAGAATTATGCAAATATCACAATTGATTGACTGAAAATTAGGTGATTGGGTGGAGTTTCACCATTTGACAAATCATCATTTGTTTCTTTTCTATACCTTTCAGAGCCAAGATACCCAATAACTGGCGTCCCCACCCAGAGGGCAAAAAGGTTATTCCAACATGCCAGCTGAATTTGCTTGCATCCTGCCTCACTGGCTGTAATTCTATCGTGAACATCAAATGGGAGGTTTATGTTGATGACTACCGATACTCTGATGGCTGGAGAAAAATCGAGTTCCTTGACACGTACATTGATGGTAAGGGGCATTACTATTCAAGCATTTCTACTACTACCATATATACCTGTTTATAAGTCAAGTCTTGTTGCAAATCAGGCTGCAGTTCTTTGTTCTACTGACTACTTCTATAAAACTGCACAGACCCAGATCTGCCACTGTAGTATCCAATCTGGGTCTGTGCAGTTTAGTTTAGCTAACTTATAAGAGAGTATATATGGTAGTTTTTTCCATACTTTGTTGAAGCAAATACAAAAACCATCAGTGCTATTTTTAAGTATTTGGTAAAAGAAAGTTCAAGACTTTTTTTTCTTTCTAAAAATTGGTCTTCCATTATGTTAAAACATTACACCAAATATGGCAACTGAATTTTCAGGGTCAGATACTGAAGGTATTTTAACTACTGAGAAAATTTGCATGCATGCATGTGTAATGTCATGCATTCAAACCCATACTGTTTTAAATAGAAGTTTAAAACTTCTGGTTTAAAAGCTTGAAGCAGGTCTACCTCAGCCCTTGAGTTTATGCAGAGACATGATTTGAAAATAAAAGCTAATACAATCATAGTGACTTGATACTTTGTTACTACACTAAATAGCACTGGTACTGAATACTCCAGAGAGCTACCAAATATCACCTATTTTGGTAATGTCAGAGCCAAAAGAAAAATGAACTTTCTGGATTTTTTTTTCTTCTAATTGTAAGGTACAAATTGACATTGATAATGTCAATAAAACAATGTCCTAAATCATAGTTATATCTCAATTTCATTATAGCTGAAAAAATATCTCATAAGACACTATTGGTTAATAGTATCCAATATTTTGACAACATTTAACTTTTTTTTGATAATTATACATAGAATTTACTATACTCATAGACAAGTTGTTAAAAAAGATAAGTTGGTGACCTTTATATACTTGATTTTGCACTGGTTGATATTTTATGTTTAATCAATAGAACCTGTACCAACACACATGCCTTTATATGATATTTCTTTATTTAGAAAGCAGTCAAGATTCACTTTTTTAGTCTGACCGATAAACTGATATAAGTGACTACAGGTTTACATTACAATGAAAGGTTGGCTGATAATTCTTTTTTGGCCTTTACTTACAGGAATCATTGGTCTAAATTTTAACAATGAGAAACAACTACGTCACTTTCAGCCAGTTGACATTGTCTCAGCTTTAACTTGAGTATTTGTTCAATTTTACTGTTAAATTGGGTTATAGTAAGGTCATCAAAAGTCATGCCAAAGTAAATACCAAAAATAACTGCCTGATTTATTAGCACCAGTGTTTTCAAAAGGGTCCTGACATCATGAGTGTAATCATTATGCTATAAAGTACACTGTTTGCATCAGATTTTGTAGATATTATAATATTTATTTAATTACAGATGTATTCTTTATGCAAAATACTCATAACTCAACCCTTTTATCATAAATTCTTTTTTTTAGTAAGATATCAGCAGGGTTGTTTTAGAAATAATTTATATACAAAACAGTTCATTCTGATGCCATTTGGGGTGGTCATGGTGTCAGGAAGGGATGTAATTTCAGTTATGTCAAGTCAATAAATATGACTCTTTTATTTTTCTGGGAAAAAAATGGCAAATCTAAAACAAAGCTGATCTGTTGGTCAGTAAGAGTATGACTTTAGCTTAACATGGTCTAATGGCTGAATGTGTTTATTGTATGACCTTGCATCAGTTTGTGTCCTCCATTAACATTTACTGAATGGCTTTAAAATGTATACAAATGGTACTGATCTGTCTTCAGGTATGGTTACTGTTAGAAAAATACTTGTAGAAATTTATTTTAAAAAAAGAATGTTGAACAGAATTTGTGTGTGTGATTTGAATTATAACAGTTTTAAAAAATATTCAGTCATATTGCTATGATGTCTGTATCCAAGGTGGATGCAGAATTTTCAGTATTAATTTGTACTAATTATGCTCATGTGCCATAATATTATATGGGTGAAGATAAAAAATATAGATAAACCTTGTTGTTTTCAAAAAGTATACAATCAACAGCATTTGAAGAGAGTTTTAAAGCAACATCCTGCCGACCTTGGCCAGCTGTTTTGAGTGTTGGGCAGATATTGGCCAGGTGAGTGATCTCAGGCCCACTTGAGTCTCACATTTGCTAATCATTTTGTTGATTTCATTTTCATGCTGTAATCACTTTATTGTTTCATGTTTTAAACATGTAATGGAGCGCTCAAGACCATAGCGATACATGCTGCTTGCGTTTTGCAGGGACACATGGTAAGACATACTTATTTGCAGCTGAACTCCCGCCAGAAATTTGTTAGGGTATCAGTAAAAACAGCAGTTCTCTGACAGTAAAATAAGTGTGCTCTTGACTTAGTCATTCAACCCAAGTACTTTGTTTTTAGCAGTTTCTTTGCTCATTTGACAAGTGTTTAAACATTGCTTCAGTTCAAACACATCCCTTGTCATAAGCAGAAATATATTTTTCTTTTGCAATCATGGGATATCATAATTATTTTTAAATGTGAAGAGACATGTGTACAAACAATATTATCGTAAGGGAAGAAAAGTGACAATAATGTATCCAAAACACTTGAACAACTCCACTGTAATAGGGTTAGATTGGTATATTTCTCAATGTAATTCTTTACTTTTTTAGTATTGATGAAATGGATTAGCCACTAATGCTGAATCAGATTTCATTGTCACTGGTAAAAATTAGGTATAATCAGGCTTGCAACTTTGTTACTGCAGAAAATATTATTACTTGAAAAATTTTGTATAGTTTTATTACATACCCATTTAATGTTACATAGATATTCTGGTCTTTCTAATTGGTCTGTAATTACATGTCTCACACCCAGAAGGAACTGTTTGGATATTATGACTGATGTACATACATCATTTTGCTATAATACACCAAATCAAACTTTTATAAATCAAAATTTGCTTTTAATTCCATTCACACTAAATAACAAAAATTATTTAGAAATCATAAAACGGGAGCATGTAGTATTGTACATATCTGTTAATATACATAACTTAAACCTGCACCTTAATTACAATTTGGGTAAATATTTATTGAGGATATCTTTGACATTTGATAAGATCAAACCTTTTTGAGAAATTTATAAGCAGATCACCTGGTCTGCCATTGGAGAAATGCTATAATTGTATTAGAAAAAAAATTACAGTGCATAAATCATTAAAGTAAAGATAACTAAGGACAACTTTTGAGATGGATTGTAAATTACCTTCACTTAATTAGTCTTGGATCTTAATTCAGTCTTTGATTGTTGATGGCCATTTTCTGAATTAGACTCGGATCGTAATTCATAGTCAGTTATTGTAAATGGCTTTTGCTTAATTAGTCTTGGATCTTCATTCATACTCGTTCATTGTAAATGACTTTTACTTAATGAGGCATGGATTTTAATTCTTAGTGACTGTTTGTAGCTGTTTGATGAAATTTTACAGTTCTGTTCTGATGTGAGAGAACTGCTGTTTCTGAATCCTGCTGTTAGAACAAACCATTGTTGTTTATTACCAGTACATAACTCTGCAATTTAATATGCTGCGCTAGCAAGCTGCAAATGTTGCTTAACAACTTGATGTTGTGTGTATGTAAATAGTGAAACCTCTACAGATGAATCACACCCTAGTATAAAAGGTATCTAATCATACAGGACATCTAACCATACAGGACAGTTTCAGGAATGTCAGACAGAAAGTTTTGTGTGGCAATTACATGTCGGAAGGACATCTGCTTGATGTGGAAAAAATGAATTGTTTTCATACCAAATAAATGTATAGAGGATTCTGAAATTATAAAAATTCATATCTGTGAACTCTTTTATTTAAAATTATTAATTTACTGAAACATATTTGAGGACTTTAAAAGTGGTATGAATTTATTAGATATTTCTGTGTAAAAATTTCCATGATAACCATGTAAGCATGTACAATCTATGCTTAGATGTAAAAAGATAAATGCAGATCTTCCAGGAAACTCCTTCAAATAAAGGACATCTGGCTCCCAAAGACAAATTATTATGTCCCTTGATTATCCTCTAGAGATAAGTTTCATTGTGCATTCTGATCTTGTCTTTTCCAGTTACAGATAGATCAAAAACAAAAATTTTGCTCTCATTAGTTAAGGTATATAATGGGTGTAATTTAGTCCTCTATGATGATTTTGGTAAATGGAATTATTGTTTATTGCAACTCTGGTGTGAATCCCCAATCACATATCCTTCAATAGACACTGACCAGTCTCTATGCATGTGTAGTGAAAGGATATTTCAGTAATAACATTTGTGTACAAATGAAACTATTTCACATCATATTCCACTAGAAAACATAAGTGTAATTTTGACCTTTTTGGTTCCATTTTTCAAAAATATTATTCATGAACAAAGCCTTCTAGAAAAAAAACAGTCTATAAATGATCTAAAAGCACTGTAGCAATGGGTGAGTGAGATTGCAAATTTAGTACACAAATTGTTAATATGTTGCTTTCCCAATTTTTGTATTACTAGAACTTAAATGAACAAATTCTATTTCATGATTTTTATCTTCAAAACTAAAGCACAAGCTCTTAGTAAGGGATTTACTAGCATTTAAAACTATAAATCTGTATGTCCATTTTAATTTTAACTGTAATGAGATAGAAAAGTGTTAGCAACAATCTGGCCATTTGTCACACTTTTGATGTGGGTTTTACATGTACTTAACTGAAACTGTGCTTGTATCATGGCCAGAACCTGGCTGCCATTTTCCACACTTTTGGTACAGGTTTTTTATTGCATTTATTGACTGCAGCTGTGCTTGTATCATGGTCTCTGACAGGGAAGTTTTCATTTTTACTGCTATGCCTAGCTTTGGCTCAATTTAGCCTATGCACATTTTTGATGCAAATATGCACAAGATTTTCAATATGATTCGATAGCAAGTCATGTTGCATGGTACTTTGATTTTAATAAAATGTATTAGAAATAATGTGTACATGTACTAGTTTTCCATACCTTATAAAGTAGGAGACCATTCTGATGTTGTTTTGTGTAGTGTGTTGTACAATTCTGTTGTCATTTTTATCTTCCTGGAGACATCAACATCACAGCTTTTCTTGTATGAGCATTCATTGTCACAGAAGTGAAGATTTTTTGGAGGGCTTTTCAGCTAATGAGGATTGGTTATTATTTTGTCTGCTGTTCAAACACAACATTTATTTTTGAATACCTACTTTTTAATTAATGCATTTTACTTTAAATAGAAAACATAAAATATTTATATTTTATGTTTTAACCATGAGTGGCTGATTATATATCATGCCCAAAGAAATGATTTTTATTTTTTAAGTAGCATTTGATGTGTTTTAAATTGAATAATTTCATTAAATATTTTTCTTTGAAATCTGAAAACATGCATCTCAAGGGATTTGCTTACAGTTTAATGTTGGATAGGATTATATACCAGTACAATTTAAGGATTGGTATATTATATCAACTGCATATATTTGAATTTTGGAGTCAGCATTATTTTAGGTTTACAAAGGCCATGAAAGGAAGTAAAAGTAGGAAATTTAAAGAAACTGTTTAGTTTGCCAGGTTTGTTTTCTTTTGCTTGCAAGTTTGAAATTTAAATATATACTGGAACATGAAAGTGAAAGAAAGAAAAGAATTAATCTTGTTAGTTAACTGTAGCATGCATGCATTTCTACATTCTTCCATGTTTATTTGAAATAAAGGTCTTCACTGTGACCAAAACACTATTATTTGACAAGCAGGTTCATTCTGTAGACAGTTTATTTAATCATGCATGGCTGTTTCGATTCATTACAGTTAAATTTGTGATATGTTCATCTCTGTGTATGCAGACCATGCATGTACATGGATCTATATATAGCTTCAATATATGGATTTGCAGTTCTATATGTTGGTTTATCTATATATATGTCTGTCTGTCTGTCTATCTATATATCTTATCTATGTACAGATCTATCTTTATATCTATTGGTACTTATTTCATTGCATGCTGACTGACCATTTTTTTCTTTTGCCTTCACCATTACTGAGTACAGTGGTTTGCCTCTTATAAGGCTACCTCTTCTATACTAAAAATATTTTTTTATAAGTATGGTCTTTTATGATGGGGACAAAACAGCTAAAAAAGGGTAGCTTGTCTTGAGGGTGACCATTATACTATTCATGATGATTTTTTTACTAACAGGTATTTACTCAGATGAACTTGCCATCAGCCCAAATCTGTTTTCATTTTACAACACCAAAAAGAAGTTCCAGCTACGACTTTACATGAGCAATGTTGGCAGCTCTATCACGGGAGAGACATCAATTAATCTCATTGTTAATGACTTCCCAAGTGGTGGAAATTGTTCTGTAACCCCACTGAATGGCACAGCCACCCAGACCTATCATGAATTCAAGTGTGCAGGATTTACAGATGAAGATGGAGTTGCTAAATATGAGTTCCTCTGTAAGTTTTAACATTTCACTTCAATCTTTAGCTTGATCACATAGATTCAAGGAAAGACTGCTGAGCGAAGCAGCTTCCCAATGAGAGCTTTAATACATTTATAACACATTTTCATTTCAATTTAGAGCAAAGCAGAACTTTCAGAACTATGAATAAATAATTTTTCATTGAATATCACATTTCCAGAAATATTTGGTTGCTGCCAGCCATGAATATAATACTCTCCAAACACTGATCAGTGTGCAGAAACAGTAGGACTCATCCCCCAATGGAACAAGCAATAATCCTTATGTAAGAACAATAGGACTCCAACCCCAAACTCCTAACATAGAAGCAATAGGACTCCATCCCCAAATACAACCAGCAATGATCATTAAGTAGAATCAGTAGGACTATTCCCCTAAATGCAACACTTATTCTGTCTGCAGAAATAGTATGACCCCTCTTCCAAACCTTTCTGCAGAAACAATCATCATTCTGCAGAAACATTTGGACTCCTCCCCAAACCCAACAAACAATGATCATATATAGAAACTATAGGACTCCTCCCCCAAATACAACAAACAATGATCACAAATAGAAACTATAGGACTCCTCCACTAAACCCAACAAACAATGATCATATATAGAAACTATAGGAATCCTCCCCCAAATACAGCAAACAATGATCACAAATAGAAACTTTAGGACTCCTCCACTAAACCCAACAAATAATGATCACATATAGAAACTATAGGACTCCTCCCAAAATGCAACAAACAATGATCACAT
>QKMX01345971.1:8242-24233 GCA_003401595.1 Venustaconcha ellipsiformis | reverse complement strand
CAAGTTGTCTAATATGTTTGATGGTAAGAACAACTTGGTTAGAGTGGAAGCCCCAGGAGGCCACGTGGTCTAATGTGTATGATGGTAATAACAACTTGGTTTAGAGTGGAAACCCCAGGAGGCCATGTTGTCTAATGTTTATGATGGTAAGAACAACTTGGTTTTGAGTGGAAGCCCCAGGAGGCCAAGTTGTCTAATAAATTTGATGGTAATAACAACTTGGTTTAGAGTGGAAGCCCCAGGAGGCCAAATTGTCTAATGTGCTCATTTACATACCATTATGACATCTCACCTCTGCACATAAGTTTGAATCTCTTCTCAATCAATATGGGTATGTGAGAAAGCTTGCCAATAGCTTCCTGTAGGTCAGTGGTTTTTCCTGAGGTCTTGCAGGGTTCTTCCTTCAACACATATACTAGCTGCCATAAATAGACTATCATGTCGTAAAAAATAGGATTAAACCACACAGAACCAAACCAAACCAAACTTTATTTACAGAGGGTAACTCTGTTAGTTACAGGAACTAATCTACCAGTGCTACAGTGATCCCTCACCATGTCACTCTATTAAGGAACTATAAAATTGTACAGTAATATGCTGGGTTAAATTATTCATGGGTTTACTATATCATAATGTATGGGTTTATACCACCTTTATATAAGCTATTGTGTTATATTCAGGGATCTTATAGTCAGGTACTATTTTAGTATACGTCTTAAAAGATTTTAATAAATTACTTGCAATGTGGCAAAAAAGTTAATAGTTTTTAACAAATAGCAATCAAGGTTAATTGCATGAAGTAAAGTATTTTGGAATAAATAGCAATCGAGGTTCATGGCATGAGTTTAAGTATTTTCGAACAAATAGCATTCCAGAATACTTTTAAACATATAGAGAACCATGTTCATTGCATGAGATAAAATACATTAGAGCAAATAGAAATCATGTTCATTGGATGAGTTATAATATTTTGAAACAAATTGCAAATCAGGTCCATAACCTGAGTTTAAATATTTTGGAACAAATAGCAATAAAGGTCCATTACAAATACAGGTAAATACAGGTAAATCCAAACTGCCAATACAGAAGATTACTTTAATTAATGTTTTAGCATTACTGAAATTTTCCAAATATAACAATAGCTGCATATTAGTAACAACAAATTGTGTAGTTTTATGATTGTCTACTAAATAAACATTATCCGTACCTCATTGTCCTTCCTGTAAATTAAGTGAATTAAAGTGTTATATTGTGTGTGTTTCAGTCCCAACCTGTGGATCCAACTTCATTTAAGGACTCATTGATAACCCTCATGAATGAAAAAATGGATATTCTGGACATGGTAAAAGCACGCGGTGATGCCAAGGAGGTTTGTAAGACTGCATCAACCTATCGCTCAATGATGAATATGCTGAGTAAGGACGCTACTTCAGGTGACTGCATGCTTTTGCATGTCTTGTTTAGATGCATTTTAATTTGGATATTTAGAATGGAATGATAATCTTTGGTTTTTTCTAAGATAATTTCAGATTGACAGATACGTTACAGCGAAGACTGTCATGTGCCTGCTGAAAGATAATGAGGAGGATTTTTCATCGTTGTATGTAATTTTGCTTAGTACTAAACACACGGCATGTTACACAAGGACTATTCACTTTATGCATGGTTGAATGCCTGATGGTAAGAAAAACATATTGATTTAGATACGAGTAGCCTATGTCATTGTAGCCAGCAATCTAGTACCAAGTGAATGTGCAAGATAGCCAGCAATCTAGCACTAGATCAATGTGCAAGGTAGCCAGCAATCTAGCACCAAGTCATTGTGCAAGGTAGCCAGCAATCTAGCACCAAGTCAATGTGCAAGATAGCCAGCAATCTAGCACCAAGTCAATGTACAAGGTAGCCAGCAATCTAGCACCAAGTCAATGTGCATGGTCAGATATGCCACTGCTTTTTCACCAAAATAAGACCTGACTTGTCTTTATAACTCATATAGCTTATTGTATTTTAATTGTGAAGCACATTTGGTAGACATTAAAATTTTTTGGAACAAGAAAAGGTTGCCAACCATGTAAGTGAAATATCGATACTCCCCCTCCAGTCTTCATTGGATTGTTATATATTTATAATATGGCCACAGAGCTACCTTAATCACTTTAATTGTAAACATTGTGTACAAATATGATTATAATATAGTCAAGGTCCCCTTAATCATCTTAATTATAAAACATTTGGTACTATATTTTGAATTTTGATAAATCAACCGTATTTGAAGTGGAACGGGGCATCTATTGTAATCTTTGCTTATTGCCATTCTACACATCATAAGAACATCCAGTTTATCATAATGTACATTTTAAAATTTTCTATTGTATTTACGTCAGGGATAGATTACTCTCTGCTGTTTGAATTTAGTTGTAGATATCTTACCAGCTTAATAGTAAGAAATAGTACTCTTTGGTTACTGATTATGTATAACCATTGCTGTGTACATGGTACCAAACTTGCAATGCATCTTTTATAAACCTCAGTATCAGTTGTTTGTATTGAATCAAGATGGGTTAATGAAAAGTTACATACATTACCTTGAAAATCCTATAAAATCGTTAACTATATAAGACCTAGATTGGTTGACAGACCCTGAATTAAAAGTTGTATATTACACAGTCTATGAGAACTATTTTATTTTATTAAGATGAATATGGTTATTTCTTTGAAAAATGTCAGATCCAACTGTTTTATTACAGCTTTGGTCATTATTCACATCCGTTATTAATTTGCATAACAAACAATAGGATTGTCATTTGAACAGATTTTTGATTAGGTTGTCAGTGTTAATCATGTACTGAGAGTCAGAAGTTATTGATAGTAGCTTTTACCCTTTTTGGCTTATTATCACATATTTTATAGATTTTATATACAGTGGTATGTCTTTTAATTTAAATAGTGTATCTAAATTATTAACTCAAACAACACTAATGTATTCTTTGTTACTGGTAAATACTGCAAGTTAAATTAGTGTGCTGTATGACAGGATGATATTTTTTTCACATTTGTTTTCTGGAATATTCTGACTTTTCTTACTACATGATAGAATTTTAAAGGCCTGTGATTGAAACTTCAGACAGTATGAATCATGTTTTCTTTTCCTTCCAATTATTTATGTACTGTTTATATCTCTTAAATAATTGTCAAAGATGAGATAAGTGAATTAGCAGTGTGCATCAAAACATTGACAAATGCACCCTATAAACTTCAGATTACAGCATGGTTCATATGACAACAGCATGCACCACTTTGCATGAGTAAGAGTAACAACATTTTCAGCAACAAACTGTTTTATCTTCATGCATGCTACACTTAATTTGTCTTAGAACAATATAAATGATTAGAATTTAAACATATCTTATTATGCTGTGCAAAAATCGGGCAGGGGTTGAAAGTTTGGACTAGGTTCAGTGGATCCCAATCAGTGGCAAGTCACAGACTTTATGTGCCAGGTCCTCAAGCTAAAGCCATAGTAAAAGGTCTTGTAACTGTATTTAAATATGTTCTGTTATCAGTTTTGCAGACGTATTTATACATTGAGGTTACCTATATCATTATGCATTGCAATGTCTTCAAATAATGATGAATATTTAAATGTCAGAAAGATAAACAAAAGCCTTCAACTTTCTTGTATATGCTCCTTGCTATTTTTGAGAGCTATCAGGAGATCTATTTTCAGATGTGATGTCATACACAGGATAAATTTGTAGACTTATTAAATTGTAAAAACTTTGCATTCTGCCAAGGGTCGTATGTTATCAATGGTCATATTTGTTTTAAATGTTCCTAAAAATATTCTTGTACTTTTAACTTTATCATAAGCCTGGTCCTTTTCCCAATTCGGCCTCTTGTCAACACTTTGTTAGTCACTCACAGCAGTTGGATATTTACAAGTATACATGTAGAAAAATCAGACTTGAATAGACTCATTATGACTGAGTCTCATCTGGCATCCATCACAATTATACATGTAGGAAAACCAGACTCGAGTAGAGTCAATATGATTAACTCACCTGGCAACCATCACAAAGTCCACTAACCTCTTGCAGCATATCAGACCAACAATTAGAACAGACTGGTTGCTAATATATTCCAGTACTATAAAACATATTAAAGTGAAATTGGTCTACCATGCATTCATTTAACACATGATATTGTACATGCTATCAAACGGTGATCTATTTATGGGAAGTCTGAAAGTCTAAGCTAAAAATATTTGGATTATGAATACATTGGATGTTTGTATGCCAAAAAACTGTTCCAACAATCTACAGACTGGAAAAATCAGCTGGTTCACATTGGAAATTACCTGGTCTTAGAAGACCACAATTTTCAGCACATGTAGGGTATCTTTTATTTTGTGTCAGATGTTTAGGAAAAGGGAAAATAATGTAATTTTGTATAGCCATTAAACCTTAAAGTCTGTTTGCAGCATTTAGTGTTAACTTGAATCTTTATATCCACTTGAATAAGATTTTAACTTGTATTATAAAAATAAACCTGAGCAGCACTGTGGGCATCTTGACATGGTAACGTCCATCCATCCACCTTGTTAGTAACACTACCCAAAAACCAATTTTCATAGATAAAATAAACTTTATTAGTATATTTTAATCTGTATGTATATGACCTTATTCAGATTTCATGATACTAATGTTCCAATATTTATTTTACACATTTTTTAACCGTTTACATGTCCAGAGACACAGAGTACGATGTTATGTGAACAGTCCATCAGTCTGTTACCAGATTAGTTTCTGCACAATAACTCAAGCTGACTGCTTGCTATCTACATTACCAAACTTATCAGATGGCCTGAATTTGAGATAATTCTATTGATTTGGGGTCAAAGGTAAAGGGTCAAGGTCACTGAATGAAAGAAAAAAGGGATTTTGTATAATAGCACAAATTTTACTTTACATGTCTTGACAAAAACATTGTGATAATTTGTACTTGGGGTAAGGAAGAGCCCTAGTGATTTCAGGGTAAATGTCAAATGTCATGATCATTGTGAATGAAAGAAGGAAAAAGTTTTTTGCACAATAGCATTAGTTCTGCATCAGAGACCAGGACCACAACTTTGTGGCAAGCTTGCATTTGGGATAAGAAAGAAGCCTGCATATTTTGGTCATTGACCAAGGTCACTGTGAATTTGAGATGAAAAGTGTTTTCTGCACATTGACTTTAGTTGTACATAACAGACCTAGACCAGACTTTGTGAATTTGAGATGAAAAGTGTTTTCTGCACATTGACTTTAGTTGTACATAACAGACCTTGACCAGACTTTCTGGATGGCTTGTATTAACAAAGATCAGAAGTTAAGTCCACTTTAATTGAAAGAAGAAAAAATCATTTTGGCACAAAATGTTCAGTTCCCCACCACGTACCTTCACCAAAGTTTGTGGATGACTTGTGCATTGGGTAAGAAAGAAGCCTTATTTACTTTTGGAGTCAAAAGGATCAAGATTGTTTATCACTGTGATTGAATGGTGGCTTGCACTTAGGATAATAAAGAAACCTATAGATTCTGGGGTGTCAACATCAGTGATCATGGTAAGTGTAATAATAATGGTTTCAACACAGTAACTTTAGTTCAAGACTACATCCTATACTGAAGGTTCAGGTCATTGGTCAACAATCTCCAGAGTTATCCACACCCTGTTGGTGCCAACATAGAGGACTATTTAATATGGACAATTAAATAATGTGCCACTGTACTCTTGTTGGATGTAAGCTTGTTAGAGAACCTTGTTAGCACTATTAAGCAAAAACGAATTGAGGTCAACAAAAAATGACATTTGGTTTGCATTTGTTGATGACTCTTTCATATTTTTGTGTAATTATTGCAACTTATCAAATTTTTTTTTTTTAAAACTTTTTTGAATTTGATATTTTGGTCAGCAGTTTGGCATGGGCATGAAATGTACATGTTTTTAAAATTTGATTGAAAAAATAGGCATGAGCATGGAATGCATGTAAATGAACTTAGAAAGCATGGAGCATGTTTAACAATTTTCATGCATATCTATTATAGCTGTAGAAGATTTATTCCTATTTTAAATTTTTATATTCAGTTTTCATGCAAAAGAAATATTACCAATAGAATAATTTCAGTATTGTTGAAAAAGTAATTCTATGAGATATTAAAATGTTCAATACCTAGAAAACATGAATTGGAGTCTTCAGTACTGTACAATGTGATAATGTTATTACCTATGATTGTGTACAGTCACACATGCAGTACTGATCATCTGTATTTAGTAGATGCCGGTGTATAAAGTCATCTGTATTTAGTAGATGCCAGTGTATAAAGTCATCTGTATTTGGTAGATGCCTGTGTATAAAGATTAAAGTATAAGTTATTTTATACACAAATTTGCAAATATTTCCATTTATACAATGTTATCTGTTTAGGAAGGTCATTTTTTAAAGTCACATAGGTGATCATTGTTGACAGGTATATATATTTGTTTGCTGGGACCAGTTATGTGTGTGTGTGTGTGTGTGTGTGTGTGTGTAATATGCCTGTTGTCAAAAATAGCTGCCCATGTGCCTAAATGGTTCCCTAGAAAATGCATTCACTTCAAAAGAAAGACACATCAAAAAGAAACATTGTTACAAGTAAGCTTGCACATTTCCCAGCCATGTAGTTCACAACCAGTACAACTCTTTCCGTAGCTTGAAGTAATCAATGTGGACTCATGTTTCCACTTGCCAACAAATAAGGCATTATGTATTACAATAGTCAACTATAATAATTGCAGACAAGTTTAGATTTGCAGAATTATTTTTAAAACTTTGTGAAAATTCAGCTTACAGAAATATATTAATGATATTCCAGAAAATCAAAATTTGAAAAAAGAGTTTTCTGTTTGGACGTGGATAAGGTGCAAAGTACTTCAGCACCAGAATGATTGGCTGGTACACAGATCATAGTTTTATAATGTAATATGATTGACTGGTACACATAATGTAGTTTTATAATGTAATATGATTGACTTGTACACAGAATGTAGTTTTATAATGTAAAATGATTGACTGATACATAGAATGTAGTTTTGTAATGTGAAAAGCAGAATGTATGCAACAGGAAACCAGTTGATTAAACTTTCAATAGGTGAAAAAATTGCAGCAGAGATAAAGAGTAAAGAAAGCTGTAGTTTGTTACAGTTTTAATCTAATTATCATCAATATTATTAGCAATAATCATTTGTTTTGCTATATAACTTTCATCTTTCACAACTCTCTCACTTTCCTATTTTCAATCCAGTATTTACTATAACCAATACCAACATACCAATACCAACATAAAATTTGAAGTTACTTTTTTCATAAATATTATTCAGACAAATTATATGGAGAATCCTTCTGGCAATTTTTCTAAACCATTTGGAATGGATAACATATTTGCAACAAATACCAAACTTTGATGCAATAATATTGTTGTGCACAACTGTAGTAACAATTATGGTTTAATGAAGATCAATGGTAATCATAAACATCAGTTTTCCTTATCTTGATTTGGTCTTGCTAGTTCTACAAAGATGTATCTAGTTTTTCCAGAAAAGGTTATGTGCATCTTTCTGTGCCATACAAATTTAAAGTATTTCTATTGTTGCTAATGCTGTATTGTAATTATTGCCAAGTATTTAAACATTAAGAAATGTTACTGTCACACAAGTTTCGTTAATCTTCACTTTGAATTAAAATGAAAAAATATGCCATAAGTATTAGCTGCAAAAAAACACAATTTTGGAATACTGCTTCATCCTTGTTAAACTGCTTCTTCATCAATGCTAAACTGCTTATCTGTGCGAAACTGCTGCTTCATATCTGCTAAACTACTTTATCTGTGCTGAACTGCTACCTCATCTGTCCTAAACTACTTCATCTGTGCTAAACTGCTTTATCTGTGTGAAACTGTTGCTTCATCTATGCTAAACTACTTTATCTGTGCAAACTGCTGTTTCATCTATGCTAAACAACTTTTATTTGTGCTAAACTGCTGTTTCATATATGCTGAACTACTTCATCTGTGCTAAAATGTTGCTTTCTCTATGCTAACTACTTTATCTGTGCTAAACTGTTGCTTCATCTATGCTAAACTACTTTATCAGTGCTAAGCAACTGCTTTATCAATGCTGAACTACTATATCTGTGCAAACTGTTTACTTCATCTGTGCTAAACTACTTTATCTGTACTACACTGCTGCTTCATCTATGCTAAACTGCTTCATCTGTGCTAACCACTCTTACAGGTTATTGAGCAACACATACATCCAATGAAAATGAAAACAAAATAACCTTAGCTATAGATAACAACCATAGAACTTAAAATGTATTTATATCTTGACTGAGTTGAAATTACTGATGTAGTGAAATAAACATAGCCACATGTAGTTGTGTCCTGAATTGTGTGTAAGCAATACATATCTTTGAGTCTGCTTGGTTGCCTGAGGAGAATGTCTCCATATGACTTACATACATATAAGATGTACCTACAATATCCACTGTCTTCTTGCATTCAGTCTTTCAAAGTACTAACATAATCATCATAGACAGATGTTGTTTGGTTGGAAATTGATTCACCAAAAAAGCAGCAATAAACATTGCAGTGCTCTGCTATATTATGTGTAATGTAGTCTGAGAACAAATGTTAATTGGTGATTTTGATACCTCAGTAGCTTCCTATCTTCCTAAATAAATAAACCAATAAATGATGTAAAATCAATGGTCTTACAAGTCAGAGTTTTTGTTGGACATAATTTTTTTAATTTGTATTATGACATATTCTGTGTCTCCTATATTTCTTTTATTATAGAGTGTTGGCTGTAGGCTTATATACATGTATTAATCAATCTGAAGTGTCTTTTTTAAATTGGATTTCATTGACCTTATTTGATGACAGGTGAAACATGAGCTTGCATTGACTGATTTATTGAGTCTGTTATAAGGTTCATATTAGCTGTTGACAACTTGTCTGTTCAGCATACAGGCTCAGATTAATAATAGTCATTTCAGAGGTAGCTTTGTTTTGAAGTACAAAAGCAGGTAACTATCCTGGCAGCAGGCAAGTATATAAGACTAATTATTTTTAGAACATAGTGCTAGTTTAATTGAGCATCAGATGCTCTCCTTGAAAACTCTACATGACATGCAGTTTTCAGTCTTATTCCTACATCTTGCCAACATGTGAATGGATAAACAAGCTGGTGATTTGACAACCAAGCTGAAGTTTGGACAACCAATCTTGAGATTTGTCTACATATTACACACACTTTAACTTTCAATCTTTATCACCTTTTAGCATAATAATCACAGTCATTGTACTCATAAAACCAAGTTTCATAAGTCTCATTTTCTGTTGTTTTTTTTTTTAAAATTTTTCTGACCATACAGAGTATGCTGGTTGTGGTACAGCTGGATCATACACCAAGACTAACCTTGATGAAACAAACAGGACATCCCCTTATACAGCTGTAAGTAAACAGATGTGGCAGGACATACCACATTTATTAGCATAAAATTATTCAAAGTGCATAACCTTTCTTCTGATGGTATGCCATTAAAGATAAACAATAAAGCAAGCCAGCAAACCAAATAAACATTAAATTCAAAGTTTTATTCAGTGCAGGAGACTAAACTGTTTTCTTTCTTTAAACATTTCTTCTATATTTATGTTTTCTTGAAATTTAAAAAATCACTTCCAGTGGGTCACCTTGTGTTTTAATTTATTTTCAGGATTAACCAATAATATTTTATTGTTAAAAAACTATGTTAAACTTTTAATTTTTTTTTACAGTGAATCTTGTATAATATACTGAATGTCAGAATTTTTTTTTATTTACTGAATTTCTTTGAATAAAAAAGAGCTTACAGTGTACCCTGATTAGAATCATTTTTGACTTCTTGTATGGCCCACATGTGTCCCCATTTTTGACCTGTATGTCCCTCCTTAGACCCATTTCTGATTTATATGGAATTGTTCTGTACGAGATAGGGATCTCCATGAATATCACTCTGGTAATAAATTTATGAAACAATGAATATGATATGCCACAAATAGCTAGCAATAAGTGGCACACCACAAATTCAGTTTTGTGAGAGTAAGTTTTCATCATTTTTAAAGGGTACTTATATGTGCTAAGTTCTTGTCTTGATGAATTGGTTTCATTGCACAAATGAACCATTTTTTTGTTTAATATTTAATTTATAGTTTATAGCAACAATAAAATCCACAAATATTGGTTCTCCAGGAAGTATGGCAAATTTACAGTATTGTACCAGTATTGTCTAAAGAGTTTCATATATATAATCTCCATTGAAATTTTGTTTGTCTCATACATACTTGTATTGTGTATAAATTTCACAGATATTAACATTGGCCGCTGTTTTTGCTGGATGTTAATTGATATTTAGAACATACTATTATGGCAGTATGTTATAGGAGCAATATGATATTGTACTTTAGTATTTTGTCTTTCTTTTAGAGTTCAAATTGCAGTAGTGCTGAGCTGAATAAAGCAGAGGAGGAAAGAGATGTCAGAAAACAGGTAATAAGAACCTAACCGTCATTCAGAATTTGTACCTCTAGAGCCTCAATATTGAACCAGGATAGCCATTGGTGACTTGATTGCTTTGTACCTTTGCAGACCTGATTTCTGTATACCTGTCAACTTTCCAGACAGTCCATTTTGTTTTTACTGAGACTCAAAATATGTTGTTTCAAATCAAAAAGGGGTGGGGGGATAGCACATAACCTTAACAAGAACACAGTCATAAAATTGAGATAAGGTTATGTGCTAATATCATTATGTAGACACTGACTGAAAATTGAAATTTTGAACAAAAGAAAATAAATTACTTTTTCTTTGGAGTATTTCATACATTTTGAAACAAAAAATTGTTGGGAGAATTACCATTGTCAAATATCTTCACCATAAACACATGTGTACACATAGGTGCATACACTTGCATAATCAGAATTTCAAAGCCATTAAACAAAAAATACATCAGGTTTTTTGTCTTTAAAATCCATTGGATCATGGAATGCTGTGTTAACTTGATGCAGACCTTGTTGCTGATAGTAGTTTAGTTTATGATACAATTATTATTAGTTTGTAGATTGTCACTGTTTAGAAGTTGCTGAACTTGTTCAAGCTTCCCAGAAGATCTTGTTGAATTTGCCTAAGCATTAAAAATTATCTTTCTGCATTCGCATTACTGTGAAAGAGTATTAGACATAAATGTAAAAGATTTGGGTATTTTTTTAAGGTCAACAACATTTGCCCATGTCAGTATGGTGTTTGCACCATGTGCTCAGATTACAGTGCTCCCTTTTGCTACTGCACTCTACAAAGTAAAACTCCATCAGTTGAGAGTTCTATAATTAAGTTTATAAATAAATCATTATCTCCTGAATCATTGCTGAAGTTCTGTATTTTGTCTTTACATATATTCCACATTATTCCAGCTACCAAAATAATCATGTTTTGCATGAACATGCCAATAATCTTTGACAATAATAGCCAATTATTCATATTGAAGTTAACAAAGTTTAATAACTTTTTGTTTCTTCATCATACAATTTTTTTTTGACCTATAAACAAATTGGGTTATTCTACTTTGTGTACTTTACCTATGCAAATCAGCTTAATGGGATCTCCCATAGCAGTGCTGAAAGGGTTAGAAACACAAAATCAACATAACTATTATCAGTCTGTTCAGTAATCTGTGCAGTAGTGGTTATTTATCCTTGATGGCCTTTACCTTTAACAAGCTCTCTGACAATTAACTGTATTAACTATTACATGATATTAATTTTGCATGACCAGTAAGAACCACTGTTGATATAGGCTATAAGTTACGGCAATATAGTGTCAACGAAGGTCTCTATCTCTCATGCTAATTATTTTCTTAAGAATAATTTACTGGAAACTGCATTTGTATAAACATGTGTTGGGAGGTAGTAAAAAAATTGTATTTTTAGTATATCATGTTCAGGGAGGTATGGTTCTGTCCTTGAGTTGGACATATGCAATGGTATATGGTTGTCCATCCCAGTTTCCTTTAGATTTGACAGTTTATTCCACCTCAATGACTACATCAAAACAACATCTCATCTGCCATGAGAGTATCAGATAAAGTCTCAAAAACTTTTTGTGCTTTTAATGACAAAAGTCTGTGTGCACATTTATTAATAATAAGTTTTCAAGGGTGAAAAAAATAGTACAGTAGTTACCACAATCAATAAATGAAAATGCATGATTATCAAAGCAGTTTAAAAACTTGTACAATATTTCATAAATATTGGCTAATATTGGATGGAAATGTAAAAAGAAATTCACTTATCTTTTTTCTTCACTCATCTGAAGTTTGAGCAAGTGTATAGTATATAATCAATACTACAGATATGATGTTTTTGACATATTTTCATGCTTTATTTAGCTGACCACAGAACTGGCCAAGGCTTTGGAGACAGTGACCATTGCTGACATGAGTGACATAACGCAGGTATCCTCCACCCTGAAAGAAATCTCTGCATTTGAAGAAGATTGTGGTAGAGAATGTCAGGTACAGTTAACAACTTTAAGATGTATAATTACCAGGAAATACTGTATATGGGGACATTTTCTCATGGTTTTATTGTTGTGACTTTTGCTGCAGAGTGAGAAAATCACTAAATTTGAGTGTTTAATGTTGCAATAATTTAGGGAGTGAAACAGAATCGTGGGTTTGAGCTCTTCCTTACTTAGTACTAATGAGCCTTTTAGCATTTACTTTACTTAATTGGTTCCCATAAGCCCAGCTGTAAATTCTATTTTCTGATTTTTACATTGAGAAAATTTTCATCAGATATGATTTTCACTTTTTTCAACATATTTTGTTAGAGTTATAGCCCTTGTTTGACTTAGCACTTTCCTTTTAATATACATTATAGTTTTGTTTTCTCATTGAATTTTTAGGGATTTAATGAAATAAAATCTAATTATGCATGAGGCTTTAAATTAAAAAGATATATTTGATTTTCACTTTTTGTAGCAAAGAACAGAATTATGCCCCCCCTGTTTGACTGGAACTTTCTCCCTTCAATTACATTGTTATTTTGCTTCACTAAGTAAGTTTGTAAGGGCTTATTGGATTAATTATTTTTATATCTAAGGCCTGATGTTAAGAAAACTTAGTTCCAGATTTAGTATTAACCATTTTCCCAACAATAGAATTATGTCCCCTGTTTGACAAATAATTTTTTATTCACTCCATTATAAAAAAAATTTCTGTTCAGTAACTTCTTAAGGACATCATGTATTCAAACCTCGTTTGGTATGTTGTTTTACATTTGTCAGAATGTTTCTTTTTAATTGCTTGTCATTTTTGCTTAATAAGTTTTGAATAGACTCAATGGATTTCAACCAAATTTGGTACAAAACCTAGATCTAGTTTGCTTGCCACTATTTTCAGACAGTATTACTGAGTTATTGCCCATATTTTGCATTATATTGTGGGGGCATATAATTTGTATCAACACATTTCTTTAATTAAACAATATTGTTTCCATGATATGAAGAATTACAGTTTATTAATCAGATTAAGTACAAATTTAAGTCGAATGTTTTTTTTAATTTCTCACCTACAATTTGGGACACTTAATATTGCTGTTGAGATCATACTGGTGAAAGCTCAACATATTGATTGCTTTGGTGTGGATGTTTCTATCCATCCATATGTCAGTTGACACTGGATTAAGCTCAGTTTTTAAGGCTTTTAGATTAAGCTCAATGATACAATTTCCAACTTTCTAGCTAAATAAAAGGCAAGCTTGACAAAAGTGGTTCACTTGTTGTGAACATCTTCACTTTGTTCAAAGACACTGGATCAGTTCATTAACACCGATCTGAAAGCAATTGAGCTCCTCTGCTTCGATCTTGTTGTGTCCAATGTTCCATTATTTTCACCACATGGATTCAAGATAGGACCTATTTAAATCTTGTTGGTTGTATTCAGGATGCATTCATGTAATTAGAACTTGTTATAATCACCCATTGATATTCTCCAGGATGCTTTGGAGAATTAAGTCATCACCTCTTGGCACAGTAACTTCTGCCATCAAGATTACATTGTATAATGGAAGGTTATTAAATAATGTATGTGAAAATGATTTCTGGTTTAGTTTTAAATTTTGAGGTTCATTACAAAGTTTAGAATGTTGTATTAAATGTGGGAACCAGAGGAGATTGATGTGTCTTCAAAGCTTGGGAGTAACTCTAAATGTAGTTCACATTTTTCATAATGGAATGCAAGTGCAGGCCCCTTAGAATTTCATCTGAATTATACCTTTCTCTTTTTTTAACAGATGTCCATCAGCAATCTGGTGCAAAACATGTCTAAAATCCTGGAGAACAAATGGAATGAGGAAGGAACTTTTGAGAGCATTCTTGGAATTGTGACAAATGTGCTGTCTGTTGTCAGCAGTGTGACTGGGGTATGTTTTGTAGTTTTAATATGGGGAGATGGGAATTTGGAATGTTTGCATGTGGGTATGTCTGTTTTTCTTATGCTATCCATTAGGACGCTCATAGAAAGTCTAAAAACATAAACAAATGCTCTGTGCACAGCAAATTTAGCTCAGAATCACATACAGTGTGAGCCTGCTATAGCATGCTCAGTTCTGACACAAATTCGGATATAACATGGTTGTGGCATGGCTCCTGAAATTTCATATGCATGTACTTTTTTCCTCATACACAATTTTTTTTCCCTTCAAAAGTATGAAAAGTAACATGTAAAGAATTTATTATCATTTTTGGGGAAGAGATCATTTAAGAATTCTAATATAAGATGATTGTGGTGTGGCCCCTGCCATTTAATATACATGTATCTTTCTCATAATAAAAAAAACATTTCTTCTTAAAGGTAAAAAAAATAGTATGTAAATAGTTGATTTTGGGATGATGCTGGGCTTCACCAGTGTAGCAAATTGTGATTTATATTCCTTACTGGTGACAAATTATACCATCTGGCAATTTTTTTTAACCGTAATTATTGACTGTTTAAATTTTTATATACGGCCTTGGGTTTGGAGTGAAGACTTTCTGAGAGATATAAAATGCACTGAAATTTATTTATAGTCAGATAAACAAATTCTTTGTTGATATTGATAAACCTTGTTAACAGTGAATTGTTATGTCATAATCTGCTTATTCTGACATCTGGCCATCATATATTATGCTGTGAAATCTTGGCATTTTTATTATTGAATTTTATGACATTTCTGGTAGTGGAAATCAACCGGACAGGTACTGTGTCATAATGGATCTTTCGGATGTAACAGTGTTGGATTATCAGCTGCTCACTAGTAATTAATATATTTTAAGTGACCTCTATATGTGGATGGTAAGTAAAATTCCTCTTCTTGTCCCTCACAGAATTAAATATTTGGAACACTCATTATTTCTATAGTAATCCCTCTCAGAACAGAACAGAACAAAACACCTGTCTATTCATTATCTGTTGGTTCTTTTTTAAATAACATTTCTGACGCATGCATAGAAGGCAGTATTACTCTGCCACAACCTCCTCCCCTCCAAGATCTACTTTTTGGGTTACTTATGCTACTGGGACTAGCTACAATTGACCAAGTTTTGACGGCAGGAAAAGTGACAGCTACAATCAACCAAGTTCTGATGGCAGGAAAAGTAACAGCTACAATCGACCATACAATGACTTATTCCTTTTGTTTTTAAAATGTACAGAAAAAAATAGCTTTGCTGAAACTTCAAAAGAAATTGATCACCTTTAAAGCACCCACCATTCTGCATAAATACTAAGCAAATGAAAAATAATTAAATAAATATTCCACAATTATGTGATATTGCTATTGCAATAAGAAACAGATATCTCTTTGGTCTTCCAAAGGTGTCTTTTAGCAGTAACTTCAACAAT